>PVJX010007556.1:0-70247 GCA_004027295.1 Dolichotis patagonum
AAAAAAGAATCCCAGCGCACAGGGCAACCTTGGGTCTCTGCTCCCAGAGGAACCATGGACTACAGCGGATTATCTGTGCTAGCTTGATGGGAGATTAAGTGACTGCCTCACCAAAACAGAAGATCTCAGCTGGCTCCAGTCAGTGTGGTGAGTATGCCCCTCAAACAGAGGGGTACAGTGGGTAAACAGGGCCAGTAGTAAAACTCCCTCTAACTAAATGTAAGACCTTGGTAAGTCTGACAAGAGTGTGGGTGACCCCTTCCTACACACAGAAAACATCAGGCAGAGTGAGGAGTGTGTTGAAAAGGATTCCCCCAACTTGAAGAAAATTAAAAGGACTTATGAGACACACAGGCAGGGACACCATAGGGTCTCAGCCAACACAAACACTATAGACAGGGAGATTTGATGACCTGGAATAACCTGAAGATAAACTACTAGCAGGAACTAAAAGTTGATCTACATCAATACTACTGGGCTGGTCAGCCCAAGAATATAGGACTTACCCAACAGGCCATATAGTGGGAAGTGAGGTGACTGGCCCACCTAGTCATTGTAGGACCCAGCAATTGGACAAATATCAACCTTACGTTAGGATCCCAAGATACACACCGCCAACAGTTGACACTAGTGGGTCTGAAGGACCAAACACTAACTCGAAAGGGAAAAATGGCAAAATGAAAAAGTAAAATGCAATCTCAAACATCTAGTCCATCCGGAGCAAGTACAGGAGACATTGAAATAGAGGACTCCAAAAGCAACACACCTGAAATCTCTGAAAAGATAGCAAATGAAATAAAAAAACAACTCCGTGAGGCCATAGATGAAATCAAATTAGAAGTACTCTCCCATGTAAAGATAGAAGTAACAACCTTAGTAAATGGGTTGCCGAGTGCAGCTAAAGAAGAAATAGAGAAAAAAGTATAGGAGCATGGGAAACTGATTGAAACCTTGAATGAACAGTATAGAAAACAAGCAGAATTTATGAAGCAAACTGAAAGAGACATCCAAGAAACAAAAAATTCTATTCAAAGCATGCAAAACTGGTTAAATGAAGCTGAGGATAGGATTTCAGACCTTGAGGACAGGATCACAATAAGTGATCATGAAAGGATAGAACTTTTAAAAATAACAAAGCAGCATGAAATGACAACCCAGCAGCTTCAAGATGATACCAAAAACAACAATATAAATTAATAGGCATTAGTGAAGATGCTAGAGACAATAGAAACAACATAGCTAAAATATTCACAGAACTAATAGGAGAAAATTTCCCAAACATGGGGAAAAAATCTGATATGCAGATAAGTGAGGCATATAGAACACCAAACAGTTACAACCAACATAAATCTGCACCCAGACACATAATAATTAAGACTTCAGACATACAAGATAAAAACAGATGACTAAAAGCTGTTAGAGAAAAGACACAAGTCACCTATTGAGGAAAGCCCATTAGAATCACAGCAGACTTTTCAGCACAAACCCTCAAGTCAAGACAAGCTGGGAATGAGATATTTCATATCCTGAAAGAAAACAACTTTCAACCCAGACTAATGTGCCCAGCAAAACTTTCATTCAAATTTAATGGAGAAACAAGATACTTCCATGACAAAGAACAACTGAAGAAATTCATGTCCACCAAACCAAACCTAGAAAGAGTATTGAAAGACATACTAGACAGAGATAAAAATGAGCACAATCCCCAGAACAACAGAAAGAAACCATCAGATAGGACAAGCAACTAAATAAGGGGGGAAAGCAGAAAGCAAACAATTGGAACATAACATGGCAAAGTTGAGCCAGCACATATCAGTGATATCTATAAATGTAAATGGCCTTGATTCACCTATCAAAAGAAATAGGTTGACAGAATGGATCAAGAAACATGATCCCACAATATGCTGTATACAAGAAACATATCTGACCCAAAAGGAAACTCATAGATTAAAAGTCAAAGAATGGAAAACAGTATTCCATGCAACAGAAACCCAGAAAAAAGCAGGGGTAACTATTCTATTTGCAGACAGTGTGTAATTCAAACCCAAAATGATGAAAAGAGACAAAAAAGGTCACTACATACTCGTAACTGGAAAAATCCAAGAGGAAGAACTAGCAATTATAAATATATATGCACCAAATACAGAAGCACCCAACTATATAAGAGAGATACTAATGAACATGAAAAACAAATACACAAGTACACAGTTATTACAGGGGACCTTAACAGCCCATTATCCAAAAAGAGAGATCAACTAGACAAAAAGTCAGCAAAGAAATAATAGAACTGAATCACACCTGCAAGCAATTGGACTTAATAGATGTTTCAGAGTAGGAATACATGTTCTTCTCAGCTGCACATGGGACATTTTCCAAAATAGACCATATATTATCCCATAAAACATTCTTAAGTAAATGCAAAGGTATTGAAATTATCGCATGCATAATATCTGACCATAGCACACTGAAATTGGAAATTAATGGCAAAAGAAATTGCAAAACCTGCATAAATACATGGAAATTAAATAACAACATTTTGAACAACCAGTGGGCTACAGATGAAATTAAAGAAGAAATAAAGCAATACCTACAATTCAATGAAAATGCGGAAACAACATACTGTAATCTGTGGGATACAATGCAAGCAGTCTTAAGAGTGAAATATATAGCAATAAATTGTCATATCAAGAAAACAGAATGAGTACAAATAAACAACCTAATACTTGATCTCAAGCTTCTAGAAAAAGAAGAGCAAGTGAAACCCAAAGCTCATAAAAGAGGAAATAATAAACATTAGAACAGAAATCATTGCAATTGAAACTAAAAAAAAAAATACAAAGAATTAATGAATCAAAAAGCTGGTTTTTTGAGAGAATAAACAAAATTGACAAACCTCTAGCTAACCGTATAAAGAAAAAGAAAGAAAAAACCCAAATTTATGCAATAAGAACTGAAAAGGGAGAAATTATTACAGACCCCCTGGAAATTCAAAAGATCATGAATACCTACTTTGAAAATCTCTACTCACATAGAGTGGAAAACACAGAGGAAATGGACAGATTTCTAGAAACATATGAACTACCAAAGCTCAACTAAGAAGATATAGCAATTTTGAATAACCCAATGTCAGCTATTGAAATTGAAAACATAATTAAAAACTTACAAAAAAGAAAAGCCCAGGTCCTCATAGATTCATAGCTGAATTCTACAAGAAATTTAGAGAAGATTTGATGCCAACACTCCTTAAACTCTTCAATGAAATTGAAAAGAAAGCAATCCTCCCTAAACCATTCTTGGAGGCAATTATTACTCTCATACAAAACCGGAGAAAGACCCAACCAAAAAGGAGAACTATTGGCCCTTCTCACTAATAAACACTGATGCAAAGATTCTCAATGAAATACTGGCAAATAGAATGCAGCTAATCATCAAGAAGATTACACATCATGACCAAGTGGGGTTCATTCCAGGAATGCAGGGATGGTTTAACATATGCAAATCAATAAATGTGATATACCACATCAACAGAACCAAAAACAAAAAATCACATGGTCATCTCAAGAGACACAGAAAAAGCTTGTGATAAAGTCCAACACATGTTTATGATAAGAACTCTTTAGAAACTGGGAATACACAGTGTCTACCTCAACCTTATAAAGGCCATCTATGGCAAACCAACAGCCAACGTTATACATAAAGTACAAAAACTGAAAGTTTTCACTTTAAAATCAGGAACAAGACAAGGAGGTCCACCATCACCACTCCTTTTCAATATAGTTCTGGGAAGACTAGTCAGGGCAATCAGACAAGAGAGAGAAATAAAAGGAATAAAGATAGGAAAGGAAGAAGTTAAATTATCACTATTTGCAGATGATGTAATACTCTATATAGAAGACCCAAAAAACTCCATTAAAAGACTGTTAGACATAATAAAAAAAAAAATTCAGCAGTGTAGCTGGCTACAAAGTCAATGCACAAAAATCAATAACATTCCTGTACACAAACAAGAAACTCACCAAGAGAGAAATTATGGAAATATCACCCTTCACAACAGCACCTAAAAAAATAAAATACTTAGGAATCAACCTAACTAAGAATGTAAAAGAACTATATGCTGAAAATTATACTATGCTAAAAAAGGAGATTGAAGAGGATATTAGAAGATGGAAGTATATTCCTTGCTCTTGGCTAGGAAGAACCAACATTGTGAAAATGGCCATACTCCCAAAACTGTTATATAGATTTAATGCAATCCCAATCAAAATACCATTGACATACCTCACAGATCTAGAGAAAACACTCCTAAAATTCATTTGGAAGCATAAGAAACCTAGAATAGCAAAGGCAGTTCTGGGCAATAAAGACAAGGCAGGAGGCATCTCAATTCCTGACTTGAAACTCTACTATGAAGCCACAGTAAAATCAGCATGGTACTGGCAAAGAAATAGATCTGAGGACCAATGGAATAGATTAGAAGATGCAAGTATAAGTATAAAGACACTGAGCCACCTGATATTTGACAAAGGGGCTAAACATGTTCACCGGAAGAAGGATAGTCTCTTTAATAAACGGTGTTGGAAAAATTGGCTCTCCACATGCAGAAGACTGAAACTAGATCCATGCCTATTACCATGCACAAAACTAAAGTCTAAATGGATCAAAGACCTAAACATTAAAACAGAAATACTAAATCTACTAGAAGAGAAGGTAGGTAGAAGTCTTGGAGACATAGGGGTAGGCAGAGAATTCATGAACAAAACATAAACTGCATGGGAAACTCTTCAGAGAATCAACAACTGGGATCTCATATTATTGAAAAGTTTCTGCACTTCAAAAGAAATCACCAGCAGAGTAAAAAGAAAACCCACAGAACGGGAAATAATTTTAGCCAGCAACCCCTCAGACAAAGGACTTATATCAAGAATATACAAAGAATTGAAAAACATCAAGCCCCCCAAATTCAAAAACCCTCTCCAAAAATGGGCATCTGAGATGAACACACAGTTCTCAGATGAAGATATACAAATGGCAAATAAATACATGAAGAAATGTTCACCATCACTGGTCATTTGAGAAATGCAAATTAAAACAGCATTGAGATTTCATCTCACTCCAGAAAGAATAGCTGCCATCAAGAAATCAACTGAATACAAATGTTGGCGAGGCTGCGGGGAAAAAGGAACATTGCTCCACTGTTAGTGGGAGTGTAGACTGGTACAACACTATGGAAATCAGTATGGAGAATTCTCAAACTAGGATTGGAAGCTCCATTCAACCCAGCTATTCTCCTCCTGGGTATTTTCCCAGAAAAACTATGCACCCATGTTTATAGCAGCACAATTTGTAATAGCTAAATCTTGGAAACAACCAAGATGCCCATCAACCACAGAATGGATGAAAAAGATGTGGTATGTTTATACAATGGAATATTACTCAGCTAATAAAAAGGATGATCTTGAGCCCTTCATGGGTAAATGGAGGCAACTTGAGACTATCCTCATTAGTGAAATAAATAAGAATCATATTTATAAATATCACATTGTGTCTCTAGTGTAAAAAGTAATTATTGGGATTTTAATATATGTGATAGTATAAACAAATCTTTTTATTGAAAATGAGACATTATAGTAGCCATTGATCTTAGTTTTTTGGTTCAGAATGTCCTGTAATTCTTTCATTATCTTGAATGGTTTTATACTATTGTGTTATGTTTGATATTATTGTATTTGAAACTATGCTCAACTATAGCAGAGAAAGATATATTTTGATAGCTACTGTTAATGTCTGGTTGTCTTGTTGTAAAGTGTTATGCTGCTTATGTTGTTCTGTTCTGATCTGCTTTGTTCTGCCCTCTTTTGGTTTATTCTCTTTAAAATAAAATTTAAAAAAATAAAAAAGAATATATATATTCACCTATAAAAAAAAAGTAATAAGAAGTATAGGAGTAACAAAACCCAAAATGTGTAATTGCTACTGTAAAAAAAGAGAGGAAAAGAAAGTGCTCTAAAGGATATAACTGCATGTGTCTTTAAGTGTGTAAGATAGATGACCATATTACTAAGTTTTTGTCAGATTGTTGAGCAGAACTGTTTGCAATCTCACTGTTTGAATGTCTACTTTGAATGCTTTAATTTTGTAACTTGAACAACTATTTACAAGATAACAGTATGTAATTTATCAAGCAGTAATTTCTTAGTTTTTTTTCCTTTTTTTTTCCCCTTTGGAATTCTGTAGTGTTGCTATGCTTTTTTCTGTTTCTTTTTTCTCTTTAAATAAAACTAAAAAATAAAAATAAAAAATAAAAGTCAGCTGAACTTTGAAAGTGACTTGGGCTCATTCAATAAAGCTAGTCCCTGGAAATCAACCATAAATGAAAATGCATGACCTACAATATTTATCTTCATTGCTGATACATTCCATTTTCTCATCTGCATTTTCTGCCTGAAGAAAATTTCCTCTTAAGAAAAACAGGCTCCGTTATGATTTTCATTTATATTTTTATTCAGGAAACAGCCTGGGTTTGGATTGGTCTAGGTTTCTTTTGGCAGTGGCTATGCCAGAGAGAGTTTGTGCTTTAGGATAGGAGGGATATGCCACCAGTGGAGACTCCCACGGCACAGCTTCCCAGGCAGTCCTCTTGCACGCTGGCAAATAACCTTCAAAGGAAATTTCCCAGCTCACAAATCTGCCACAGAACTAGTCAGCTGGGAAGTTGAGAACACTGGCTACTTTACTCCTGAGAGGTGAGTATGAACCGTTTCAATTATGCAGTAACAGAATATACAAAATAAAAGCCTTCTCAACACAGGTAACCAAAGAAAGGCCAAATTTCTCTTCTCTCTGGGATCGTCTGTATGCCTTCAGTATGACACAGAATGGAACAGGGTATCCCTAAGAGATCACATGGCTCTGGTGTTGACTTTGCCAGGCCAGAGGCTAGTGGCAAAATAATCTAACTCCACAGCAATTTAGAACCTTACAGCAGATAAAATGACACAAGGAATGTGTTGAAGATTTAGGAGTCGCTCAGATTTTAATTTCATCTCTCTGGAGCTTCTTTTGGGAGTCTCTTCATTCTTTGCTCTCCAACTGACATTTGGAATGGTATGAAAATCTTTATTGAAATAAAGAGCTGGGAAGAGTCGCAAAATTAAGAAGTAAAAACTGGAAGATCTTGCTGACACTGTCTAAATCATGTTATTTACTCAATGCATTTTTATCCCTGCATTTACCTAGATTCTGCATAGAAATAAAGTTTATCAAACTAAGGTTTTAAAACAAAGGAAACATCTAATTTTGTCCAACAAAAGGCAAAATTCACAGAATTTCTTTGATGTGTGTAGTCCTATTTTTTCCACTGGAAATCTTATTTTTTGATACAACTCATTCCTCTAGAGAACTTTGAAGCATGAAGAGATCCTGGTGTGTACTTCAGTCATGTGATGATCCACATACTGACTTTATTTCAAAATCTTCACCTAGTTTTGAAATCCCAAAAGACCATATCTGTCCTTGGCCCAGGCATGCTATTCTCATTAGCACAGCGGGCCATAGTGTCAGAGGCAAAGTACAGTTGCTAGGCCCAGGTCTGGGAGAAAAAAAAAGAGTGATTCGTATCAGTGTTATCTTAGTCCTGGCCTCTCATAAGCTGACTTATCTTATCTACCATGCACCTTGACAAGGAGTCTGATTACATAGTGCTTTGTCTAAAACTCTGAGGTATAAAGGCTTTCATTCTCATAAAATTTATTTTTAAGCTTTCTTCAATATCAAATAAATGTTTTAAAGCAATAGAACATTTACTTAGATAATTATTAAACAGAGATTGGGAAGGTTTGTGACCTAATGATGCCCAGGAGAGGCTCATCTCAGAAAATAATCATCTGCTCTCGACTATAGCAAAAGCTGATCCTCACTTGGCCTCCTGTGGTAACCACTGCTTCCTACCCATTAACTGGTACCACTGGTTTCCTATCCAGTGGTAACCGCTGCTTCCTACCCATTAACTGACCTTGACTTTAGGACAGAAAGAAAGAGCAGATACCACAGGGAGGGAGCACTTTGAAAAGTTATCTTTGACCACGCTCATGAGGTGAGAGGTAGAACAGAGACCAGCACATACAGCGACTCGTGGTTTTCACAATGTCCACATTAGGAAGTACAGTTTCCAAAGAGAGTCTGATTCCAGAGCTGGGAGGAAGCAACTGCAGGGAGGAGACAGAAAACTGCTGCTGTGTCTCAGGAAGAGGAGACAAAGTGAAGTCAAGGCTGTCAGAGCCAGTGAGCTCGCCTAGAGTGCTGACATGATACACTTCCCACCCCGCTCCCCAGCCCATGTTTGAAGAGGGCTAACAGCAATGCCTGGTAATTGTCACACCCTTTGAAGTTCATCTGAACTTTCACATCCTGGCTCCAAAGCCCAGTAGAAGGTGAAGTGTGAGTTAGGAGCTGATTGTTTCCAATTTACTAATGAAAATCTTGCGGCAGAGGAATAATCACGAACCCACTCATGATCACACAGTCAGTGAGTGAGCAAGCTATGACTCGCACTCATAACTTCAGATTCCTGTGCTCTTCCAGGACCATCATTGCTGCAACAACGTACTGTTGATGCATTTAGGGTGCAGCACAAACACGTAAGGAATTCCAGTGGAATAGAGCATCTAAGACAAAGGAAGGAAGGAAGCAGTAGGATTTGATGAGATTCCCAGTCTTAAACCGAATTAATTTGGTGCCATTATTCTCTGTGACGAGAAAGTGTTCTCTGTACACAGGTACCTGAGGTCTAGCAATACTCTCCCCCTGCCTTCTGTGACCTTTCTCGTAATCGAAGCAGAGCAGAGGTGAAAGCTGCAGTGATGCATGCTTACTCACCGCATGCCGATTTTTTATTTCAGTGTCTTTCTGTTGAGGGGCTGACACTAGCTGAGGTCGTGCTGTGTGGGGAAGCGTCATGATTGTGGTGGCAGCGTACATCAGCCAACTAGTAAAATTTCCTGGCAGCACACTTACTGCATGTGGTAAAACCCTTGGACATGTACTTAGGGAAAGCTCTTATGGCCACAATTACACTCTCTGTGCCCAAAAGTTCTTTTCAGCCAAGCCATTGGCACCCGTGGTAAAGTGAATTTGCTTGGCAAGAAAACTTGAAATAAATGCCAGTAAAATTAAGGGCACACTGAAGATCCACATTTTTAAAAAATAGATAACATTAATGCCAGTAACGTTTCTCACTGCTAACAAAATGACCCCCTCTAAGTGTTCCCAGGAAGCGATTTGATGGGAATTAGTTTGGGTTGGCCTTTGTTAGGGTACTTCCTACAAGAATGGGCTATATATGTTACTTCCTTTTCCTTTGCATCTATGCACCAACCAGCGCATTCCTACCCTTTGTCTCTCCTCCCTTCCACTGGGCTGAAATGCTTCTCTGAAGATCACCAGGAACCGCGGTGCTGCATTCGGCGTTCTTTTCTTCATTCTCCCTACAGAGGTCGTTCTTCCCTTGGCATTGCACACAACACTCCACGGCTCTTCTCTGATCATCACAGTCTGCTTTTCTGACTCCTCTTCATCCTCCCAGTGCTGAATTCAAAGATTTTTGACTATAGAGTGGTGTTTACAAAACTCCGTGCAATCTGAGACAAAAACATTCCTGTGTAAATTTGTATTTCAATAAATCTAACGAGGACAACATTTTCCCCCATGATTTCAGAAGTGTTGTGGTCCAGGGGTGCCAGGTTAAGGCTTCTCCCACAGAAGCTCCGCCCCCTTTTTTATCTTTCTTTTCCTCTTTGTGCTTTCTTCATAAATACCCATTCTCTGTTAGGGCCTCAAGCACAATTTGGTGATTTTGAATCTTAGATATCCTGAGTTCCAACTCAATATTTCTGACAATGTAAAATGTTGGCAGGGTGCTACACCTACCTTCTTCCTTCTATACTCCCTGCACACTTGACATGCACACCTCCCTGTCTTCAGAGCACATTACTGGCATAATTTTTAGCTCTTCTTTCTACACGCATATCTCCTTGGTTACTAAATCCTATTGATTCTACTTCTTTATTATCTCTTGGACAATTTTGTCCTTTCCCTTATATTTCCTAAGCTATTTCCCCAAAATATGCTGTCACATCTTTCCTTTAGATGACAGGAATAGCTAATTCTACAACTAAATTGTTACCTCTTCAATCTATACTTCATTAACACGACACAAATGCCAGGTTACAGGACATTCCCTGTGCTCAAACACCTGCAGAGATTCTCACATTTAAGGGGGTAAAGTGTGATCTTCTTAGTCTGATTTTTAAAGCTCTGTATGACTGAGTTCCAACACTTTTTCATGTTCTTTTCCTATGATGTCTTTGTACACATATCAAGCCCCAGAAACTTCAGGATTCTTGCAGAGCCCTGGGGTCTACAAGCTTAGCTCTGGGCTTGGTTTAGGTACTCTTCCCATAGACTATGTTTCTCCTAAAATAGTTTGGCTGCTTAGCTAATCTCCATTCCTTAGATGCAACCCCTGTTTTCCAGTCTACAATGAGGCACCTTCTCAGAATCAATTACTCTTTTTCTTGGCACTTCTTTGGCATGTGACTCAATAGACTTAGTGATAAATTTGCAATTATTTATGTAAATGTTTGACTTTTTATAAAACCAGACAGGAACTATGTCTCACTTGTTTGTATGAACCCCACATCAAAATACTAAAGAACCTCCCCAGAGAATCAACTCATTTAATATATGTTGAAGTGAATTTTACTTAGAATGTGGGTGTGGTGGTATGCACCTGTGGTCTCAGCTACTCAAGAGGCTGAAGCAGGAAGATCACCTGAATCTCCATGAGTTCAAGATCAGCCTGGGCAACATAGCAACTCTGACTCAATTTTTTTTTCCTTTCAGTTTATACCCTCACTGAATACCATACAAGTAAAGCTTAAATTAAGGTCCATATGTTCTTTAAACAAGAATTGTGTACTATAGATACTAGTAGACACTATTCTAGATTGCTATTTAAAGAATACCCCAAAACATTTCCCCAATAAGTTTTAATTTCAGCTACATACAGTTGGGCCACTGCTATCTGATATAGCAAAATAAAAAGTTCACATTTAGCCATGCCACCTGGAACTGCCCTCTGTGATAGACACAGAAAGGTTCCTGGACCTCTTGAGTTTAAATTTCTTTAGGTCTCTAAACACAATCCTTTATGAAAATAAAATATATTTTGCTGAGATTCAATACTAAGAGTTTTTTCTATTCATTTTAAATAGGGATGTGGGATTAACTCCCCAGTATAAATTCTCTTAATGTCAAATGGAAAAAGGAAAAACTAAAATTTTAATTTAGTAACATTTCAAGGCTTTGGTCAATGAATGAGAATCAACTGCGCATTTCCTCTAAAGTTCAAGACAACCATGGAAGCCATCATGGTGACCATCATGGTGACCATGGTGACCATACCAGCACTCTGGGAGGCTGAGGCAGGAGGAAAATGAGTTTGACCTGAGCCTGGGCAACATTGGGACTTAATAAAGTCTCTGTCTCAATCTTTTTAAAAATGACTGAGGATGTAGCTCATGCCATAAGTTTAGATTCAATCTCTAGTAAAAAGTACACGCATGCACAGAGAGAGACAGAGAGACAGAGAGAGACAGAGAGACAGAGAGAGACAGAGAGAGAGAGAGAGAGAGAGAGAACCCATTGAAATATACTCTTCATTTCTAAAGCATTTAGAGCCCAAAGCCAAGAGAAAGGGGCAGAACTGAAGTGTGAAATAATTGTAGACTGCCATCCTCGTGGTGAGGAATAATGCCTCCTAACCTAGAGAAGGGAGAGCACCCCTGGGCTGGCATCACGGACAAACACCTCCAGAGCACAGTCCACACGCCTTGAGAAAGGGCCTCGGTGAGACAGGGCCAGACTGGAGCTCCTATGGCTGCTGCAACGAATTAGCACAGAGCGGGGGGCTCAAAGCCAAAGACCTGAATGAATGGTCAACACCCAACCTTCCAAAGACAGATAATAACTTAATTTATGTAAGATAATAGGCACTACCCACAAATATCTACATACTTACAGTATTCATAGCGTTTTATTATGTGAATGGATGCCTGCATAGTGTTTTTAGTCTCATCCACCAAATGATTGAAAAGTACTTTGTAATTGAAAATGTATGAAGATTAATTAAATATCCAGGTTTTTATATTAGTTAGTGTGAGATTAATATACCTAGTTATTTTAAGTAAATTCCTACCGTATTATTTTCTAAATATTCTGAAAGAACATAAAGCAATATTTGAGAACGACAGAAATACTTAGCCATTAGTAACTTGCTATAACCTGGAACTGAAACTGAAAATTTATTTCTATGAAAATTTAGAAAACATCCATTGGAAAACTTTAATCGTTGTGGCTATGATCTTGCACGTGATCCTCAAACAAAATGGCACAAGTAGGCCATGGCTTTTTGAGAAAGCATCTCTATTTGGAGAAGGAAGAGCACTGATTGTGGTTTTATCATATTGACACTGTGTAACACACACTATTCAGTTTTAGGTCAGGGAAAACACAGCTTATTTGGGAGATACGTATTTTAGCTTTTGATTCCTTTTTAAAAAATAGTTAATTTTTTAAAAGATGTTTTTAATATTCAAAACATCTTGGCTTGATGCCAAATATAGTGTAATAAAATCCTAACTATTTGTTCAAACGAGTACTTTTACTCTTGAGAACTGTATGGGTGTTCCTTTGAATATTCACTTTGTTTTGTATTCTGTTCACAAAAGAATACATATCTAACAGCCACCTCATTCATCAGACGAAGATGGCAAAGACATGATTTCACTATCACCAGAGGGCTTGGGGTTTTGACTACAGACCATTTGACGGAAGGAAACCCTTGTCTGTGGTGAGGTGAGAACTGCATTGTGAGTGGGTTTAAGAAGCAATTGGACTGCCCTCCCCCAAAACGTACACTCAGGAAACATTTCTAACAGCCTTGCACCAGGTTGCAGATTTTACGAGTGAAGAGAAAGTGAGATTCCCAAAAACTCAAAGTAATTCAGACACAGCTTTGGCTGCCAGAGCACACTTCAGACAAAAAGGTGAAAGGATCCAAGAAAGCAGACAATGGAGTTTCCAGAAAACCAGATGCAGTGTTGAAAATCATCTTGTGTGGATTTGGCTCCAGACATCAGTGTGTGTACTGAATCTTTAGGGAGGTGAGAGAAAAAAAATAAGGATTAATAATTTCCAGATCCAAGGCTGTGGGGAACACTCTGGTCCACTGGCCATTAGTCAGTCTTTATTTTCTCCTCCTGTTCTGTGTCTTGGCTAAATTATGTTTGTAAGTTTTGTTTAAAGCATATGTTGTCCTTTTTCATTATTCTTTAGAGATCTGCTCCTTCTCTATGGTTTTAAATTGAGCATTTCCTCTGGATTTGAGCTGCACTGGAGGAAGGACAATTTGAAGAGTGTTGTACTGATTTTAATGTCAACACTATAGGAAAGCCTGTATCTAATGTAAACAGCCAGAGCAAATATGTGTACACAGAGTAAATATGCAAAGCAAAAACTTGCCCAAAATAGCTCTTGTGCAATTGATTCATAATAAATAAGAAGAGCAATACAATTATAAGCATTCTTGGGAATTCAATATGCTGTGGGGCTTTCATAGATCAATCCAGCAATGAAAATTACTAGAATTAAAAATTTTTTTTAAAAAATTCATGGCCTCTCAGAGCTGGGAGTACAGCAATGCACCACTATGGTTTGCTGAAACAAAACACCTTTATAAAAGTGAGGTGAGATTTTATTCTAGAAGTCAGGGAGTCTAGAAGTAAGATATAAATTAAGATTATACCCCAGAGATATACAGAAATATCTTTTAAAAATCTCTCTTTTGAGCATCTGCCTAAAAAAGACACTATATACATAGTTAACAACACCTGCTTGTTAAGTGAGCATTTCTAAACATATTCTTAAATTGTAAATCATTCATATATTTTACATTTCAAATTTAAAGAATCCTCAACCTATCTCTAGCTGCCCATTTCCCTTATCAGCACCATTAAGGTGGAACCTCTTTGGAAGTTCCATTAAAGTATTAATCATTCATTTCTTTATTACCCTGATACCAATCTCTCTACTTTCTATCTTTGATGATGATCTTTAATTAAAATACAAATAGCTTGATATTACAAATAGAACTTTTTCAGACATTTACTTCTATTTTTGAGACAAGGCCTCATTAGTGCCAGCTGGCCTTGAACTCCCCTTTGTAGTCCACACTAGCCTCAAACTCACAGCAATCCTCCTGCCTCAGCCTCCAGAATGTTGGGACTACACCTGGCAGACATATACTTCTCAATGTAAAATAGAGCCAGTTGAGAGTGGTGGCTTATGACTGTAATCCCAGCACTTGGGAGGCTAAGATAGGAGGATCATTGGAAGTTCAAGTCAGCCTGGGCAACATAATGAACTCAAGGCCAGCCTGAATTACACGCAGGAGACCCTGCCTTAAAAAAAAATACATCCAAACAAATAAACCAAAACCCCACCAATATCAGTGTAGAGCAACTACATCTGCGTGGTTAGTTACAACCAGCAGTACAGGAATTAAACATGCGCCAATAACTTTTTATGTTGGGAAGGCAAGAATGTATGGGCCAGTTCTTACAAAAGGAGGGGAAGGTGCCTCACCAATATCAAGGTTTTTTCATAAAGCCCACCACCATTTTTTATTCTCCTTCAAGTTCTGTTTTTTGAAATTACAAGCTTTCCAGAATATTTCACCCTCAAACTTAAGCCTTTCTTTTTCAAAGTAAATTTAATTTTAAAATAATGGTGTTTTTTTCTAACTAAATTCAAATTTGCATTGCACAAATAAGACAGATTTTTATTTCAAATTAATTCTTGTTTGCTTCTGGAACATTTTTAACATTTTTAAAAATTTTTACTTTAAAGGGAAAAAAGAAAAACAGAAAAGTCAAGAAGCAAACAATTAAAAACAACAACAAACAAAAATAGCTAAGTAGGTTTTCAAAACAGGATAAAAATTTAACAATGATTGTTATACTGCATATCATTATCTTCAAAATAGTTGCTCAGGATAGCAGATACAGGAATAAAACAAAACAGTAAAACAGACAGAACATTGGATTTCAAAAAAGAAGACAGAAGGAAATCCCCACAGTTGCTATAATGCAGATTGCTATGCTCCAAATAGATGCTCAGCCTACCAGCTTTAGGCCTGCAAAGTCAATCAAACAATGCAAGCATTAAGTTACTTTTTAACTTCAGTTGCTGTCATCTCAGCCTGAGTTCCCCAGAGTTAGCTCACTGCGGGGGGGGGGGGGGGAAGGGGGAGGGGGGGGCTTAGTTACTTTTTACTAGTCACTGAAACAAGATACTTGACGCCCAAAGTTGGGGAAGGAAAGGTTTATTTCTTACAATTTTGGAAGTTTTAGTCCATACTCAGTTGGCCCCAAGGCCAGGTGGCATGGTGGGGCAGCTCTTCATGGCAGCTGCAAACAGCAAGGTGAAAACCAGCAAGAGAAAGAGAGACACTCTTTCTTCCTGCCCTTAAGTCATATCCTGGCTCCACCCCTAGGCGGGTGTAGCACTCACACCACCAATCCGAGTGCTAGACAGTGAACCAATCACAGTGCTAGATTTGGTCAAGTGGGTAATTCATGGGGCTTGGGGGCCACTGACATAAGCCATGACAGGGGGGTTGCTCTTCTTGTCATCCAGCCTGTGCACCAGCTGGCTCATGGAAAGGCCTGATTTGGCTTCTTGCTTCTCTTCCCCTTCCTCACGCGGCTGCTGCTAGAAGAACTTTAAGGAACTCAAATTTGGAAGGCTGAGCTAATGCATTTTCAGAGCTCAAGGCAATGTTGAATAGAATATTTTGCACTCAATTTATACTAAAAATCACTTTGTTTTAATTATTATGGATGAGATTTCCAGAACATGAGTAAAAATTCATACAGTGATATGGTGGTGAAAATGTAGTTTACATTAGGAAAGTGCACATTGCAAAATCTGCCTCTTTGTTCACATGTAGGCTTTCTCAATGGAAGAGCCTGATCTCTCAGTGCTGAAAATCTCTACCAAGACGTCTTGGTTATTTTTCTCTCCTTGCTGAGACAAAATACTTGACGCCCAAAATGAAGGAAGGAAAAGTTTATTTAGCTCACAGTTTTTGGAGGTTTCAATCCATACTCTCTGCTGGTTCCAAGGCAGGGTGGAGTACCTTAGAGACAACCATTCATGGCAGCTTCAAGCAACAAGGGTGAAATGGGCAAAAGGGGAAAGCACATCTGGGTCCCTCCCTTATACTGGATGCTGGTTACCCACCCCCAGGCAGGTGCAGCACCCACACTGCCAATCCCAGTGCTAGACAACAAACCAATCACAAATGCTAGACTCAGCTGCCCTCAAAAGCCCACCCCTCATGACCCCATGAGGCTCTGAGGGGGACATGTAAGCACAAACCATAACATAAGCACACAGCACCAAACAAGCCTGCATTTCAGGAAGAGTAAACATACATTCTACTATTCTGTTTCCCATTATTTGATTCTATACAAGGCTGTTAGAAAAATAAGATTTGGGCATTGATCATAGTAAAACCACTCTGAGGAAGTTTCCCCTCACACAGAAAACCTTTCAAAGCTACAGTACACTATCTAATAAATTACCCCATCCCTACTTTTGATGTATCCGTTGGCTGATTCAGCTCATATTTGCAAGGTATTTAATGCTAGGGCTGGGCACAAGCACTGAGAATACTACAATAAATAAGATACCTTCTGACCTCCAGAAAGATACAGCTCATGAAAGGGATGGACATATAGAGATAGGTTGTCACTAGGAAGAAGTGAAAACACTATATTTGAAATTAATAAAGCATCATTAGAAATAAGAGTTAACCTGTCACTAGGGAAGTTTATCTTGGAGGCATAGACATGTGGTGCCATTCAAAAGCAAGTCAGTCCACACTGCACAGTGTTAGATGTCCAATGATGTGTAATGTGCAGGCATCAGTGCAACCCACTGTGCTGTGCTGTGTTGTGTTATGAGCCCCACCACAGAAGTCCTAAAAGCAACCCCTGAGCATATAGGCTGAGGTCTAACTACAGGCCCTGAGTACATAAAAGAACCAGCAAACATAGCTTCTATTCTTCTGTGGGTAGAGGAAGACAGACTGAGTCACCTTAAGCACAAAATTCAGAGAATTTTGTCTTCAGCTTTTCCAGCCATCACCTCTAATCCTTCCACTTTTTATGAGAATCACATTTCCTAGGATGCACCTCACATACATATTTCCAACCCTTTCCTTTATAGATACCAGAAAAGGTTCACATTGTAGTTTTCTGGCTCCACCTATTATGGGCTGTCTTCAATTTTGGCTGTCCAGCAACTGAAGACTTTCCGTGTTGAGAGGGCATCCCATTTTGTGAATCTGAGGAAGGAGAGGTGACAGGGGGGAAAGCGAGGCACCCCCTTCCCCACGCTGTAATGCCAACTTGCTGGCTCGCTGGCATATAAGTGATAACCATGTGGGCCAGTAGAGTCCAGAGGAGTAACAGCAAGGATCTGGGGGTTGATATGCCACAGGTCATGCCCAGTGATATGGTTGCTATATTGTGATTAGATTCCCAGACTGCTATGTGTTGGCTTCTTCTCCTGCACGAGGTGTTGAAGTTCATTCAGTATCTGTGAATGTGACCTTACTTGTAAATAATATTTCCAGATTATCAGATAAATATGAAGTCATTAGTGTGGATCTTAACTGAATGACTACATCCTTATTTAAAATAAAGCTAAATGTAGACTCAGAGTCAGATGCACATATAAGAAGAATATCATGTGAAAAAGAAGGAAATTTGAGTGATAGGTCTAGAGACCAAGGAATGCCAAAGACTGTCAGCAAAGCATCTAAAGTTAGGGAAGAGGCCTAAAACAGATGTTCTCATACAGCCCTCAGAAGGAACTGATCCTGCTTGGTCTCTTAATCTCTGTGTTCTGGTCTCTAAAATTGCGGGACAATAAGTTTCTGTTATTTAAGTCATTGATTTGTGATCATTTGTTATGGTAGCCCTTGCAATCAAATATGTGCATTTTTATTTAAGCTGGATTGTCAGCTTTTCTGACACTAAACTGAGCTACTTGAGGTCCTTCAAATACGTTCTTCCCTTAATTGGATTAGTTCCGGTTTACTCATTGGAACACTGATTGACCCTTCCTTTGGTATTCATCTGCCCTATATTCATCACAGCAACTCTTATTTCCACGTTAGGATTCACACGCTTCCTCCCAGGACTCGGGTGTGAGCTCAGGACTTCTGCTTAGCAAATGAACACCATGATTGATTCCCAAGGAACAAGTCCCTGATTACTACCTAATCAAAGGCAAGTGCCAGTCTTTTAGTAGGAATGGAAAGGCAAAGACAGACTCTTTTTGGATGTACATAAACAATTACGTGTGTAGCCTAGTAAGTCAGGCAAGCTTGCCTTCACAGATAACAGAAAAGAAGGGAAAAGAGAAACGCAGTGCTTAGTGATGTCTGAACCCCTGGCTCAGTCCGCACCTGAAATCGGCTTCCTCTGTAGACTTATCATATCAGCCCCTTGTCTATCACATTGTTTAGGCCAATTAGAGATAGATTTCCTGCTCTCTTTAGTCAAAAACATCTAAACTGAAATAGCCCATTTATCCATCATTCACAAAAATTTGTTAAGCCTTTAAGTTATGTGCTCTTTAAAGTATTGTGCCTAGTATTGGAATGAAATCTCTCTTATTGATCATGGGTAGTTGGATGATGTTTTAAGCGCAGAGAGGTTGCATCCAGTTCCTAAGATGATGTTATTAACCTCGGAGGATATAATAGTAATCAAGATGATGGTGGCGGTAATGGTTACCACTTCCCAATTGCTCACTCTGTTAGGGGAATTTGAAGAAAGCTTGTATGAAACAGAAACAATGGGTCGGTCTTCAACAGTGTACCAGGCATTTCCGGTTCTTGGATATGACAGGAACATCCTAAGGCTAGACCACTCTTCCTCCTTCGCTTCCCTGTCTTTTTAGCTGCATGCTCCTAAGTCATGCAACACATATGCATGGTCCTAAAATCATAACCCTGGCCATTAACTGGAACAAAAGAAATGATAAATTTATAACTCCATCTTCCCTGAGGGGAATGGAATTGAAACTAATGTTCTCTTCCTGTTGGGGTTTATGGTGTGTCCTGGATACCCCCGTGTGCACTCTCCAGAAGAGAGACATAATTCTCTCTCATCTTGTGGTACTTATCCTTTATTTAGTGTGGTGAGACTTGTACTCTGGCTCCTAATTTGTGCTTCAGTCTTCAATTGGTATGAATCTTCAACCAGCTGCCATTTAAGAGGTTTCTCTTAGCACAGAAATCTTCCTTGAATCTGACTGCATTGCCTGCCGGAAAATAAGCACGGACCCCATTCAGATACCCCTGCAGTTTCCCTTTCCTGAATTTGACCTACAGCCTAGCCCAGGTCTGAATTTAGCCGTTAGTCACTGCCACAGTGATTTGCTGGCCACTCTTAGAGAAACTCACTTCTTCCAGGCTTTTTTCTCCAGATACTCAATTCTTCAGCAATGGTTTATTCCATTGGTAGCAAATCTTTTAGAGCTTTCAGTGGGATAAACAGTTGGTGTGGCACATATGCCATAGGTTCACCACCACTGCTCTGGTCTCTTCCCCAGTTAGACCTCCAGCAAAGTCACAACCAAAGTCGTATGCATTATGACCGGCTTCCAATGACAGCTTCCTATGTTTTCCGTCTTCTTATGCTAGATGCTGGAGTCCAGCGTTCCGGCTCTTGGATCCTTTCCATTTCCCTGACTCCCCTGTAATCTTACCACTAACCTGTGCCTGCTATGTCAAAATGGTAATCCAGCAGTCGCCTCTCAACTTGAGTAAGAGCAACACTTTCTTTTGCTTTGGATTCCCCAGGACCTAACTATTACCACTGAATCAAGTGGCAAGAATCCTTGGGTGTCTGAAATCAAGAAAATAGATTAATAAAAACGGGAATGTGAATGAAACATATGAATGCACATCCATGAGAGTGTCAGCAGAAGAACTCATAACAGGGGAAACTTCAGATACAGAGGAGTAAAATACTAGATCTAGATAAGAATTGTTATATGTGTAAAATGATAATTACTGTTGAATCCTACAAACAGGAAAAGATTGTCAACATAAATATGTTTACAGGTACTAGGAACCAAGTTTTAAAAAAGGAAAAGAATTCATTATGCTATTTGCATGCTAATTGCCTTCATTTATACAAGTTTCTTTACATTAAAGAAATAAATATTTCTATATGCAAATTTCATATAGTTTCATATGATTTACAACAGTTATTATATGATCAGTTACTCACAGATCTTTAAAAATTAAAGGGATATTTACTCAAGAAAGTTATAGTCCACTGCTAAGAAAGTACGCTGGAAACTGCAGAAATAAACAAGGACATCAACAAGGAGCTTAAAAGTGTAAGGACACCGATGACTTGTGCACTACAGAACATAGTTATGTATCTGAGAGTACAAAATTGAGTCAGAGAGAAGTTGGTTTCTGAAAATTAGATAAAATTTAGACAAAGACTTAGAAAAAAAGAAATAGTGTCATGTAAGTCACATAGCACACTTTTTAATGCTATTTTAGTTTACTCTTGCTTTTTCCTCCCTTCCTTACTCTCTCCCTTCCCCTCCTCCTCTTCCCCTCTTCCTCTTTCTTCCCTTCCCCCTCCCCCCACCTACTATTAATCCATTTGGGAGTAACATAAAAATGTCCCAGAGAATATTCTCAACACATGGTTTAGGGATTCTGCACAAACTAATACTTATCACACTTGGCCAACTTTCAATGTGTTCTTTTCCCATACTCAACATGCAGAATAAAATAAATGTTTATCATTGACAGAGCTCCCTTTTCACTGGATTCATTTTTATAAACAATTGTCTAACTTGTTTTCTTCCTGCTTTTGGAAAACTGGAAAGTCCTTGCTTTTCTTTGTTGACTAAATCTTCATTGGGAAGTCATTCCAACTTTATTACAAAACAGAGTGATATTTCTCAGAAAAATGGGACATATTTTGACCCTTCCAAGCATGGTCACCTTAGCAAGATACTACCTCATTCTGTTTTTGCAATACCCATGTCTGGATCAGGGCTCAGACCCTAAGACCCCACACAAGAAAACAACTCAAGACTTGCAGATTTTGGTTTTCCTTGTGCTGAATCAGGAACCAAAAATGTCATTTTTTTGTAACTCTGGGTTTATCCTATTCTCTCCTAACCAGATCCATGGACTTGGAAAAGACTCTCTTCTTTTTTAAGTCCCTGAATGTGAAGACAATGGCTTGCTTAAATGTTATTAAATAGAGAATACTGGGTCTATTGTGGGCATCCCTTGATGTGGTGTGACTTCCTGATGAATGGTCACTAATGAAGAAACTGCAGAAAAAAACTTATAATACTGGGAAAGTTTACTGTTGAATAATTTGGGTTAATGAGTCCTTTTTCCGAACTCAATGTTCACGTTGTTATAGGTGGAGTCATTCTTGAAAAGTTTTTCTTTCCTTCCTCACTTAGAAATAGAAATTCACTTTGTTGTGACTTCTTTCCCATAGAAATACTTGCCAAGTTTCATAGTAAATTCATCCCAGATCCACTTAATATATTGGCTATTGCTGACCAAAAGATAACTTCGAATTTCAAAATTTTCAACAAGTCATGTAGGCACCTAACAAGCTTACTGTGACACATATAGAATTGGAGGGAAAAAATGTCTTTTAGGCATAAACACAAAGATATGGCCTGGTACAATTTTTATAATTTTATGTAACATTTTCTCTCATCTCTGGCAAATTAATTTTCTCTTTTATGTGTGTAAAAATAAGACTTTTGTAAGACAACAAATGAAACAAAAACAGACTATGTCAGTATTCAAATTTATTCAGAGCTCATTATAGTAAGTCCTGTTGCTAGAGATACGGTCTTAGAAAGACAGACATGTTCCCTGCCCTCTCTAAACTATAGGGTAGAGAGGAGAGAAACAAATAAATAAGTAGAAACATCAATCATAGCAATTTCTGTTTATCATTCATGAAAGGAACAATGTTACTTACTGAAAGGTAAAATAATTTTAAATATTAATTTTCTTAGAAGAAATTCTGTACATGGACTTTGCATTTTACATGCAAATTCATCATTTATCTCCTCTTTAGTTTGGTACAAGAGCTAAGTTTTTATACTTTGGTCTTAATAATAATGAAAGATGTCTAAGCAATTCATGATTACTAGTTGGGATTTCCTAAAGGAACGTGTGGATATTCACTGAAGGATGTGGTTAAAATAGGACTGTTAGAAACTGGACACAGGAAATACACCTGAGTTTAATTTCTTGCTATGAGAAAAAAATCTGAAAGAACATAGTTTAAGAAAACTCAGAGTAGAAGAGAAAATAAAGTATGATTTAATCATGGAGCACATTTGCAGTATCATCTACAAGCAACTTAAAATTTAAACTCTAGATTTCAGTTCATTGTATTAAATTTTGCTTTATTCAGGACTGAAATGAAAGCTGTAAGATTCAGACTCTCCTTTAGCAGCTCTCTACTGGGTAGAATAGAAGACAAGAAGGTAACGCTAATACATACACCTTGCCAAGCTGAGGAGAGCACAAACCCTACACAGTCAGAGAACATTTATAAAACACAGTTATGGAAAGACCATGGCTGGTCCTTGAGGCTGTGGTTGGTTAGTTCAGGCTGGCAGAACAGAGGGTATATGAGAGTAGACGTGCTAAAAAAAGTGCTTATAAATCAAGATAAAGGCCAAAGATTTGGACCTAAACTCAACGAGCAACCCCAGAAAGGTTTTAAACCTTGCGGGTAGAATGCCATTGTTAGGTGATTGCTTTTTAGAAAGACCTTTCTGGTTGAGTAGTGGAGAACTGATGATAGAACTGAAATCAGAGATACAAATAGGACTCTTTGTGCCAATTAAAGAAGAAACAGTCATAAAGTCCTGAATAGGGACAACATCAACAGAGGCAGATAGGGAGGGAAATGTATCTGAGGTCAGAGATGAGAAGACGGGTCCATGCTGAGCTGGGCAGTGGAGCTGATGGTGGGATCATTTACTGAAACCAGAACTGCAGGAAGAGAAAGTAGGTTTTGTGAAAGATCAATTGGATTTTGAATGCTTGCGCAGAAGGTGCTTGTGGGTGGAGAATTGCAGCAGGCAGCTGGAAAGACTGCCCTGGAGCTCCAGAGGAGATAGCGACTTCAGATAAGAAAAAAAATTGTGTGAGAGAGATCACCCACTGTGAGCATGTGAGGGAAAGAGGTCAGGGACACAGGCCTGGTAAATACAGTGAAGAGCTGAGCAAAGACAAATTCTAACAGCTGACTGAGAAATGGGGAAAATGAACAACTGGAAAGATCACTATCATGGGATCTTAGGGTGGAAAGGATTTCAGGAAGAAAAACACAGTCCCCACTGGTTAATTGTGTGGTGTGTCCATTAGGTAACTTGGCAAGAGCAATTTTAGTGGTAGGGTGGGACCAGAAGCCAGCTGGCAGGTAAGATGAGGAATCAGAGATGCAGAAGTAGAAACGAAGTGTAGATTCTTTTGAGGTTATTTCTTTAGGAAAGGAGATGTGGTAAATAGCCGGTGTGTACGTACATGTTTGGGAGTAAAACCTCCACACACAAAAGAAACCTTGTCACTGGTTTCATTGATCTGTCTTAGGGGTGATGGAGATGTTAGCAATGAAAAGTAACAATAGACCTACGTTTTCAACACTTTTCTTCCTCTGGTCTCCTTCCTTTCCTTCTCTCCCTCTTCCTTTCATCCTTCATCCTTTCCTTTCTTCCCTTTTTTCTTAGCTTTCTTTTTAGCACAAGAAGAAATTTTAATTAAATATCTTCAGCAAGCAGGAAAAAATGTGACAATCCATTAGGCACGTCAAAAACAAAATCATGTCCATTTCGTTTAATGATGTGAATTGGCTTTACTTTTGATTCTAGAAAACAGCAACACAGTATTTCAATAAACAATAGAAAAAGTTGTTTTTATAAACAAGAAAAGGCTAAAGAAATAAGAGAAAAAAACAAAAAGGAAGATGGGTAATGTCAAAATTACTTTCCTTGTCAGGCTGCAACAGGAAACGGAACAATAATAGTAACAAAGCTCTAGTTAAGCTAGGTGTGGCGGTGCCTCCCTGCAGCCCCAGCTGATCAGGAAGCTGAGGAGGGAGTCGTGAAGTCAGTCTATGTTCCATAGCAAGATTCCTGTCAAAAAGAAAAAGAAGGAAAAGGAGAAGGAAGGAAGAAGGAAAACAAAGAGGAGGAAGAAGAAAGAAGATGAGAAGGAAAAAGAGGAGGAAGAAAAGGAGGAGGAAGAAGAAAGGCAGGGAAGAAAGGAGAAAGAAAGGACTGATTCAAGAAAGGAGGACGGTGGCAAGGAGGAAGGAAAAAATGGAAGAAAATAGCTGGTTAGCATCAAGCTGTGCTTATAAGTACACTATTAAGACAGGGAGCATCATTATCACACCAGCTGAAACTGGCCTGTTTGAGAAATCCAGCCACTATCTCTCTAATCCTGACTTCTCAGAAGGTTAGGTAGACAGCTGAGTTCGGCTTGGCGACCTAGAATTTTAGTGTGAATGGCTCCCTGTTTAGTTTTTGCCTGGTCTGTTGGAGCCCAGTCAGTTTAGACCAAAACTGGCCTCCTGTAATTTCTACGTAACAGGTATAAATACAAAAGTTCAGAAACGACTTAATCCTTGGAAACAGCGATAACACAAATCTGTAGCCCCAAAGCCAAGTATTTCTATGTACTTCACTTAGAGTTCACGTCTTTCATATGGAGTTCTGCTTTTTTAAAAACAAATATCTTTTACAATTGTCCTCTGAAGAAAATATACAAGTGAATCAGAAGAATGAGAAGACCGTCATTATTACAACATCAAAGATCAAAAAAACTCTTAAAAGTTATGTTATTATGTTATTATCTCAGCAATGGAAGGAAATTTAGAATCTGTTATCTCATTTTGCAGTTGGGAAAACAGGCTCTCAGAAATCAGGAGAGTGCCTAACAGTAGGACCAGAAAAACTATCTGTATTCTTAACAACTGTGCAAACACTATCATGCCATGAAGATTTCCTCTTGCTGAATGAATGCAAGTTACTATTTGTTATAAAAGGAGCATAATAATTCTGTCCGTTTAATTTCCACAGGTTTCTTACCCTTACCTAAATGCACATTTTGCGCCAGGGAAATAAAGTACACCTTGAAGGCATTTGCTATCCACTAATTCTGTACTCTTGTATTTCTAACTTCCTTTTGTCTTAGCTACTTTCTGTATTATTGTTCTATGTCTATTTTCTAGTTTGCAACAATTCCGGCCCTTCATCACACACACACACACACACACACACACACACGTGAAAGCACACACGTGCACATACACATGCACCCTGTTGTCTTGTAAATTCCCTTTTCATAAAGCTGTCTTCACTTCAATTCTGAGCTTATGTTCTACCTGGTCACAGTGTCCGTGTGGCCTGGGTGTAGCAGCGCCCAGATGGTCTGAGCTTTACTTAGAGACAGTCCCTGTCCCCAAGCCTTGTTCCCACAATTCATACAAAGGCCAACTTCAAAGGAGCACCACTTATGGGTCCTCTCTGGGATTAGAAACAGGAGGGTTGCCACGTGTTTTCTGTCCTGGTTGCATTTCTCAGAGACCCTTACACATGGCATTAGAGTTGGAGCTACTTAAGGAAAAATAGAAAAAGAGACAGAAAGAACACCCTTAAAGCTAATCCTGCTGTTGACAGAAAACAGAATTAGACTTTGGAAAGTGTCCATCCCCGAATATCACATATTGCTCTCATTTGTGCATGAAATGATGCAACTCACATTGTACTTTATCCAGTAGTGCACTTAATCCCCTGGAAAGAAAGACATGAATCACTCCAGCAATACTCTCGCCTTCCAAATAACTCTTTCTCAAATTAGCAATGAGTAATTATTATAGGGGTAAATAACTATGAGTTTCTCAGAATAGTTAAATTTCCTCAAGTCAGGATTCCCCCATCTCAAATCCTGGAAATGCTGTGACCGACACCCCCATTCTTGCGTTCAGGAACTGAGACATTTAAATGGACATGAGTGGAAAAATCCACATTTGCTCACAGGATATGAACACGGCTTCCTTGCTTCAAGAGGCATCTTAATGGGAATTGTGTTTCTCACTGTAATTCAAGGGGCCACGCAAGCCCCGGAGAAAGCCTCTAACTTTCAATAGCTGTATATAAATAAAGTTGGGGAGTGAACGACTTATCTTGTTGCTTTCCCAAAGCAGCCTCTAAGAACGTCTTACTGCAGAATTGGCCACACCTGAAGTGTCGCTCAGGTATATTGCTGTGGTGGTTTCCATCTTAGAAGCTGGTATTCACCATTCAGCCAAGAAAGCACTGTAACAAGAACCATAAAAACTTTGTTACTGATTGTGACATAGTCTAGAGCAAATGCCAACAGTTTTGGGGAAACACATACCGTAAATTTTTAGCAATTCAGATATTCTTCTGGTGAAAAGTGATTAATTGTGCCTCACTGTTCATTTTCTTGTCTGAGCTTGGGTATCTCTGGTCACAAGAAAACGTCTTGAAAGGTAGGTGAAAATCAGTAAACAGGCTAATAGAAAGGAAGTAGTTTCCCAGGGTTATGGTCACGATCCACAGGCTGGAAGAAGAATGTGCCTGTCTGTCATGCATTGTTCTGCGTAGACCTCACCGGATGAGTAACAAACTGAGTTATGGTTTCTTAGCTGACATCAGCTGTCTCCAGGAACTTGAGTAACTGTCTCCCACCTACTATACGTAGTAGGAGAATAAATTTGCTCAGCATTTAGCAAAACACAAAATTGGCCTCCCGATAACTTGTTCGTCTTATCCAGCAATAAAACCATAACTGAAAACAAATTAAAAACTCTTCTACAAGTTAAGTACATAACATGTTTAAATTTAAAAAAAAAATCAGTGTCACAATGAAACAATGCTTTTTGTGAGAGGCACTTCCTAACCATTCTATAAATTTCAAAAGTTCTAGATGAACTACAAACATTCTTATTTCTTTCGGAAATCCATTGTGGATCTGTGATCAGTGAGTTTAGCTAACTATCTGAGAAACGATTTGTGTCTCAGGCTACTATTAAAAACATCATACACTTCACTGTGTGAAATGATTTCTTCTTGACCTGGTTAAGTTTCTATCTCTTGAATCTCATAGGTTATTTTCTTCATTCTATTATATCAGATTTTGTAAACAAATCTTTATTCTTTTCACTCATATCTGAATAATTTTATAAATCCTTTTTCAATTTCTGCTCTTTTCAAACTAAAAAATACTTCTTTTTTGTCACTTACTAGGTTACTTGACATGACTATATCAAGTATCAAGTAAAGCCATAAAGAATATGTTTTTGGTCATTTCAAGCCCAAAATATCAAGTGAACCTATAAATGTCAGCAGTAGAACATAGATCTTTTTGTTCACTTCTTGATAGTGGATCTCTATGATAAGCTTAGAAACAATGCTCTAGAAAGAAATTAAATATATTACATTATTTCTGAGGAGCAATTCCAGTGACTGGTTTGATTTGACTATACAACACAGATGCATCAGTTTTATAAAAAATTTCTCAAATTCTCACTCTCTGTTCACGTTACCCTTATTTTTGCCATAGGTAAACAGAATAATTAGACTATGTTAGAACAATTACCTTTCACATGCATAAGCTTACTTCATCCTACCTTAACCTCTGAGGAATCGGCATGACTAGCTCCATTACACAAGTAAGAAACCTAGGTTTAGAGAAAGATTTAGGAACATGCCCAATGTGTTGGGACAGGGATTCAGTAGAGTGTCCAGCAATTTGCTTTTCAGTCCTACCTTTGGGTTGATTCTTATTCCTTTAAGTTGATACTTACATTTAAAGATATAGGTATATGCTTTATATTCACAGTTCCTTTATACCAATTAAGTATTCCAATTATCTCAAAATCCATCCCATAGTAACATCAATTACATTTGTCTCGGCAGCCTTTTCTCAATTTGGAAGTTCTGTTTAGAATGAGATTCTAACACATTCAGTAGCATTAATCCCAAGTGACTGGCAGAAATGTTATTAATTAAAAATATGGGATGCTACCAGTTTTTAATTTGGACAGTTGAAATTGTATGTATGGCTATTTTCCACTTATAAATTCAATCATTTATCCCCATGAAGCATCTGAAATGAGACAAATAAAAATACTGTTGCTAAATATTTGGGGGATTATTTTATAAGCCAGTGAAAACAGAATCTTTTATTTGTTTTAGCAGGGGTGGGAAGGTTTTCTTTTTTATTTTACTGTGTAGGTCCTCTGGGAATGATTGCACATAATACACAATAATATTCCTTTAACTTTTTTCTAAAAATACTATTAGTTCCACATGGTGACATTCATCTCCCTTTTCAGAAATGCCCTGAGAACTCTTCTGACAAGCCCAGTACAATTCAAAAACATAAGGGATGGCTTGTTTTAACTTCTGCACTAAAGTCAAAACAACACAACTTTTTAAAATAATACACATGGTCAAAATTGAAGATCTTTTCTCCCAAATAATAGTTTTAAAATTAAAACAAACTTCTCTAATCTTCGAATCTTTGACTGTGACAGTAAGAACGAATCAGGGCACCTGGACACAAGGGTCATTATTTCACCCTTTTTCCCTGCTGGGAGTCACGGCCACCATACAGCAGCCAGCTGCCGAGGAGAGGGTTAGGGACTAGATCAGAAGTTCAAGCTAGTAAGCACCTAATAAAACATCTATGCTTCCCAATAAACATGATAGGGGGTAGTTTCCCCACCAATGTATTCGTCGTACTGATTTCTTGTGGACAATCCTGGTCCCGTAAGTTTAGGGACCTTTCCCTCCTTCAGTACTCTGGTCACATGCTGCCGCGTCAAAGGCCTGCAGGGAGAAAGATGGTCTTACTGCAGGTTTCCTGCTTTCTCTGACAATGGAGCCCTAGTGCAGTGTCACACAGAGCTAAAACTGTAGAACATGCTTCGGAAGCAATTGCCCGTCCAGAGAAAGGGCTCAAGACCTGTAAAGGAGTCTGAGTGAAATTTTTGCCCTTGAGTTTTATATGTCACCTGGATAAATCACAAGACCTCATCCAGTAAATATGGAGTAAAAAAATAACCCCTTTTCCTCCTGTATCAAAGGGAGATGGAGCAAAGGGAATGAAACAAAGGGCATGCAGAATTTTCTAGACAGTGAAGTTGCATATGCAAATGTTACCTTGCTGGGGATTTAGCTCAGTGGCTTAAGCGCCTGCCTGGCAAGCGTGAGGTCATGAGTTCGATCCCCGGTACAAAAAAAAAAAAAGGTTACCTTATTTTGTCTTTTTTTTTTTTAAGAAGAAAAATCAGGGGACTTTCTTGCTGCAGCACATCAGGCTCCCATGTCACTTAAGCTGCACCCACGATAAGCGCTTCTCTGAGATCCCATTTGCAATCAGTCCTGAGCTTTGTCACCCACGGGGGCACAAGGTAACCTTGGGACATGGACTCTCCGTTCTTTATAATGTGCCTGAGAGAGAAGGTCCGCATTTTCATTTTATACCTTAGCACACTGAGGAGCCGTTGTCCAGAAACATTAGAACCACAGGAGACAACAAACCATTAGCTAAAATAAGAAAGGGACGGGGAAATCAAGTCACTGCTGGCTAAAGTGAAATAATCAAGGTTCCCCAAAGGATAGACAAGATAACCAGTTACTCAAGAGAGACTTTGATGTCTAGACTGTTACTTGTTATTTTGTTAGGTATTATCTTGGTTATGTGGTACACAAGCCCAAGTCTGTCTTTTGAATTATTTTGAAAAGCACTGTTAAGTGTGGCTTTCCTTTAATTTGTAATGATAAGTTATCCATGTTCCCAGAAAAAGAATGCATAGTAAATAAACCCATAATGACAAGTTGGTATAATTTCTTTTCCTGGACCTCTACTGTTGCCAATTTTCATCCTTGATTCTTTGAGTTTGAAAAATACTTTATATGCTTATACAGTATTTAATGATACTTTATACTGCTGACATTATATTGATATGGCATCTTATTAACTTTGTCTTTAACAGTCCTTAAAAATCATAATAGTTGTTAACCATGCTTCTCGTGCTGAAGTCCAAAAAAGAAGATTTAACATATATACCTGGTTCTTAATAATGTTAATTAACAGAACAAGGGAACTAAACTAAATATTAACAAATAATTTTGGCTGAAGACTTCCTCTATGCCAAGTACTATACTTCCTTTTTTACTCTGTGCATGACAAGTAATATTTTTCTTACTACAGGTAAAGAAATTTAGAAATTTTTTAAAAATTTAGTATTTTTCAGAAGTTCATTGCAGCTGAATGACAAAGCTGAGTTTTGAACCCAGAATTTCCTCCTAGAAGACTGATCATTTTTCGTGGAGTAGTGCTGTCTCTCCAGATTTCAGTGGTGTGATTCTGGGTTTTGACGTATCATTTCATCTGTTAAAAGTTGTGTTTTGTAATATATGGTTGTAAGAAATTAAAAGAGTAGATTTTTCAGTAGTTAAATTCAAACCTGCTCCAATTTATATAGAAATGTTTTGCTTAAATAAGTATCATATAATGAACAATTCTTACTTTTGTGCTAAAATTCTTATTTCATGAATTAAAACAACCACTCAAACCTCACATTCCTTTTAGATATTCAAGGCAAATCTGTTACTTCTAAGAATCTGAATTCATGCCATGACATACTTTTAGGTCTGAAAAATACAAAGTATGTGGATAAGCCTTCAGTTTCCTTCTTGACTTTCCAAGGTTTTTTAAAAAATAACATTACCTGAGTTTTGTTGCTCTAGCTTTTCAATATTCAATTGTTAAAGTTATTAATTGTAAATATTAGGCTTTATGCAAATGATAATTCCCTTTTGATGGTTTTCAGAATTCACACACCCATATATTTTGAAGACCCTCTGTGCTAGGCTTGCTCTCAAATGCTAGAGAGAAAGTGATGGATAGAAAGGGGCCCTGTCTGAAGGAGACTTGAGGGAAAGCAGGCAAGTAATTATAGTCACAGTGCTGCTAGCCTAAGAGTGTTATGTTACGGGTGTCTAGAACATTGGGAGTGTTAGGGAAGAACTACTCAAGAGACCAAAGTCGAAGCTGAATGTTGAAGGATAAGTAACTCTAGACAGGCAGGTAGACAGAAAAGAATGACATAAGCCCAGGCTACCACATGACACCTATGTATGAGGCATGGGATGAATGCGGAAAACTGTATTACTTGAAACACTTCTTCTTCAAATGCAAATAGTTTTCTCACATGCAGATTTGGGCTCAAAACTTCAATATTCCAGTGAGCCCTATCTTTCTTTAGGGGCTTGTCTAGGTTAAAAATGAGAAAATAGTAGATTTAATGGGATCCGGTTAGGTATGGAGACCGCAAAGTAACTGTCGTAATAGGATATTTCCTGGAACTGAATCCCTACCATCAGATCTTTCATATTAGTGTGCAAAGCATTTCAACAAGAAAGTTTCATTTATAGATTTTGTCTGATAGTTTTTGGGAATGCCAGATTTTTAACTTCCATAATATTTTTCTTGGTCATGCATTTGCATGGTATTTAATTAACTTACCCATTTTTCCTTTAGGAACATACTCTGTCATCACTTGTTTTTGGGGGACATATGTATGTTTTCTACAATGCATTGTCTGTTTCCCTTCCCCTCCCTTCTCCATTCCTCCCCTTCCGTCTCCTCCCCTCCTTTTCGCTTTTCTTTCTCTTCCCTTCCCTTCCTTTCCTATTCTTCCCTCACTCTCAGCACTGGGGATTAAAGCCATAAAAGCTCTACCATGAGAAATTCCCTCAGTGCTTTTTTTAAACTTTATATTGCATCAGGACCTCACTAAATTGCCCAGCCTAGCCTGGAACTTGCAATCCTCCTGCCTCAGCTTCCCAAGTAGCTGGGATTATAGGCTTACACTATTGCACTTGCTGCACTATCCTTGTAATAAAGAAGTCACAGCAGCATTCCAAAGTGACAGTGTCTGAATTCACAACCTTTAGTACTGTATAACTGTGTAATGTTCTCTTTTCCCATAGTTTCCTCTAGTCTACGCAAATTAATTCAGACATTAACAGTAAACTGCAGTGAAATGTTACTTCTGAGACCATTAATACTACTAAGTGTGGAGGTATTCAGTCTTATTACAACTACCTGAGAGAAAACATAACCTGATGGAAGAAACTGTTGAGGGCTGGGTTTTTTTATTCTAGAAATATGCTGCTATTATTTTTTAAAATAAAGTATGAAAAAGAGCGTAGGTGTGAAGTCCTTCAGAGAAACAATTGAAGTAATCCTGTTAAAGTCTCACTCTCGGTTCAGCTGTCTGGAAGCCAAGTATTCTTACCTGGAAACTCTCATGACAGAGTGTGCAAGTTGTGACATGATTTACTTCCTTTCACTTTAACTCAAGGTAACTTTCCCAGGAAAAGCTTGCTTGTTATCTACAGCACCACTCCCACCACTTATGTGAAGGGTAAGTTTCACCATTGCGGTTCATTAGAACAGCCCTTTGGGGTTGGACAGTTTGGGGGAATTGGAATGATCTTAGGCCATTTTACTATCATTTGAATTTTGCTAATCATGTTTGTCCTTACAGAGAAAATCAGAGAACTCTCTTGTAATGTTATCAGCAGGACACTTAGAAGTGATCATGCTTTGTGGGCCTTCTAAGCCCTTGAAAAACTCTCCAAATTATTCTCATTTTATGTCTCAGTCAATGAAAAATCATATGCACCGGAAATTGAGATCTTAAAGTTATATAACCCAGGTTACTATTTTGGTTGTCACCAACTTGCTTAAAAATTGTGCAGCATGATCAATAAAAATAGAAAAACAGAGCTGAGGATGTAGGTTTGCACTACAACAGCTGCTTAGTCAGCATTAATGAAGCCCTGTGTCCCCAGTACCAAAGGGTAGCTGGGTGGGAATAGCATTCAAATTCAAAAATTTAAAAAGCTTTAACATGTTATATGTTTAAATCATTTTGCATTTTCAATCCCAGTATAGATGACTAATGAACTTGTTATTGAAGATATTTTTAGGCCATTGACCAATAAGGAGGAGTATCAGAAAAGATGAAGAATCATTTTGACTATAGTTCTGCTCCATGGATTATGAAGAATAATAATCTCTTAGTTTTAAAAAAAAAGATCTTTTCCATGATTACACCAATTAAGTAGGAGCACACTGAGCAAATAAGTTCTGGTCAGGAGCTGCCAAAGAATGAAATTCACTCACACTTGTGAAACTTAAGCATATTACAGGTGATGGTAATGAATTTAATGTTTTAGTTAAAACCAACAAATGATTGCAGTGAATCAAGAAGCATTATCCTATTAACTGGATTTTGTTTTTCTCTATTATAAAAGGCATTTACTAAAAATCTGTCCTTCAATATGAAACCATAATGACAAAAGTAACTCAATAACTTTAAATGTTACTATTATCGTTAGGATTAATATTTTATATCATTTAATTCTCAAAGTAATTTTGTGTGGCGAATGAAGAAAGTATATCATATAACCATATCTGAATCTATACTTGTATGCATATACTAGAAATATATAGTTCTAGAGACTAGTTAGGAGTGAATCCAGGTAAATATTTCATCGCTTTATTGGTTTGGGTTACATTTTAAGTTTCTGTTTGTCCAATACAGGAAATTTGTCCAATACTCCAAGATAGTATTGGAGTTTGTCCAATGCTCCAATACAGGAAAATTGACTAAATGGTATTAATTAATTCCAAAACAGGCTGAAAACTTTTTAAAAAAATATCAATCCAGTTGTGGTAAAAATTTAAAAGTGAACAAAACTAATTGGGACTTTTGTATAAACTTAAAATTATTTTTTGATAGAAAAGCTAAATACATAATATGCATTGTTCTATAGATTGTAAGTATTTGCAAAGACTCTTTAGCAATTCAACAGCAAGGCATTGGCTTAACGAAAAATTAACCACCTTAATCATCTTAATGGATAATCTTTCCCCTAATATTTCCCATCTAAGTTGTGTTGAAACTACTAAGTAAGGGACAAAAGAAACTGTCACACTGTTGGATAGAGACTTAGCAAATACTAAAGCTTAAATGCTTCTTATTTGACTGGAAATATTTTATTTATTACCAACAATATATTTCCAACAATATGACAATACAGATCATTTATTTAGGTGAACATTATGAAAACTACAGAATGGTCAACATAATAGTAGAAAAATACAGCCGGCCATCATGTTTAAAAAAAAAAAAAAGGAAGAAAAGAGCTAGCACAGTATTTGCATACAAATCCTGTGGCAGCCAGACAATGATTCCTACTGTGAAATGTGCAATTACCGTATGTTTCCTGAAATTCTACCTCTTCCACAAAATCTTATATTATTTAACTAAGAGAAGTGATATTTCCCCAAGCTAAACAAACATCGCAGTTCTCTCCCAATCACTTTTCTTTCTCCATTTATGTATTATGACACCCTGTCTTCATACGTACTTGCACATTTTCAGGCCTGTTAACTAAACAGAAGAGACACAGGGATGATCTGAGAAGTTTCTCAGCCTCTTAGGCTCTAAGTTTGTAAGACACAAGGGCTGGGGATTTAGCTCAGTGGCTTAAGCGCCTGCCTGGCCAGTGCGAGGTCATGAGTTTGATCCCCGGTACCAAAAAAAAAAAAAAAGACACATATCTGTTCATCTACCGCTATTGACTCAGCCTTGCTTGCCCCATGGACAATCATATTTGGAGAATAATAAAGATGATGGTAAGGGAGATAGTAAAAGCATTTGTGCAAAAGCAAGATAATAAAGCACTTTTTTGCTGAAAACCATGAGCAAAACAAGTAATTGTTTAGACAAAGTCATGAGGGGTTTTCTTTGACTTGCTCCTGGAAGAATTCTAGCTCCATGGTGCAGTTGAATAGTCATTTCTTGGATTCTGCCTATTGGCAGAATGACTTTGGGCAAGTTATTTATCCTTCATAAGACTCAAAGTCCTCATGATGAATAATAAGAACCTCATAGGACTGAAACAAGCTCAAGGGTCCTCAACCATTAGGCAGGTAAATAATGTTTATAACATTATCAGTACTAAGTCTAACACACGGTTAGTCTTCAGCAAATGACACATATTATAGAGAATTAAGAAGTCTATATTTAATGCCATATAAGACTATGTATGATTAAGGTTGAGGTTCTAATAATCTCTACCTTTAACTTCATGTGTATCTTATGCCAAACAACATATTTGTGTATTATCTCACTCTTTCTATACCAATTTCATGAACTATTTGAAATTCAGTTGCTGCTTCCATAAAATGAGAAAACATTATCTTCTAATGAGATGATAAATATTTGCTATGCCCAGAAAAATAAATATCACATAATTGTCAACTCATATTTGGAACTAGTATTATTGTTAACCACCAATTGTATATTGTTGACTTCTAAATCTGCAGTATCAGTCTACACTGTTTCTTGCCTCCTTGTGTATGTCTCTAGCCTTCTTTGTGAGGGCTTTAAATTCCACATTATGTCCAGTCAGAAACCTTGAAGTCACTTTAGACTTCCTTCTTCTCCCTTATCCTGATGAGTAGAGTAGTAAAGCCCTGGACCATTTGTCCCCCATTTATATATTTTATCACTGAATCTACTTCTACTGGTACAAATACAAGAACATTCTTGGGGAATTCTTGCTTCTTAATCTTTATTTATGCCATCTTGCTTCACTAACCACCTTTAAAATTACTTTCCCTTCCTTCCTTTCCAAATTCTTAACCATTCCATCTCTGACTCTGATGGCATAAATTGTTTCTCTACTAACACGTCTGTAATGATGATACTAACAAGAGATAGTAATTAATATTGATTGAGCTTCTGTTATGTGTAAGCACCAGAAGCATTATATATATATATTATCTCAGTTAAACCTCAGTTATATTATCTCAGTTAAACCTAATAGAGCATGTACTTTTATTTTCATTAAAATGAACTAGAGAAAGCCAGTAACTTCCAAAAACCAAACACACCACAGTGGGTAGTAGGCCCTGCATTCAGAGGAATAACTGCTAACCTCTAACCCTTCCTCCTAACTGCTAGGCTGTGCTTTTTCCTGTTGCCCATATAGATTGTCACTATGCGTTCAATGGTGTCATTTTCTGCTGTGCCATTAGTTAACTCTCCTGTGTATTTCACTCTCGTACTGAAGCGATTATTTGTCATTTGCCCCTGCAAATCTCTTCTCTGCTTCGCTGTGGGCCTTGAGAAGCTAACTTTTGGTCTGCATCACCCATTCCTTACTCTCTGTTTCCAGATGGGATCGGCCAATGGAAGACACTGGCAATAAATTCCACAGGTGGGAAACCAGATGTACCCCCTGCCACACTCCCATTATCTCCAAGTTTTCCTGTAACTGCAGTTCCTAGTAGAGGCTTTCTCCCAGGGACCCCACCCTCTGGTAAGGCTGCCCTCCCACCTTGTTTGTTCAAGTCTGCTGTAATCACTAATATCATAGTCTAATCCCTTCTTTAGACTAGTTTTAGTTAAATAATTTTAAATGTATCATCTGATTCCTTACTGGAATTTTATGGATCCACCATACCCTCAAATTTTGAAGGAGAGATTTAAACGCAAGAGCTCTTTGATACATATGGATCAATCTTCTTACTGATGAAAGAGTACGCATGTGTATGTGCGAATAATGCGATAAAACTCACAAATATGAATCTATAGCGATAGCTATCTATTTTCTTCTCAATTTGCCTTGTGGCTCATTATCAACTATGCCCAGAAATCTTAATCTCTTCTAAGAAAGGAGCCATCATAAAGGAGTATAGAAAATACTTGGGAAGTTTTCATTTGGCATTTTATGAGTTTATCCTTATAATTGTCTTTTTTCCTTTCAGGTTACTTTATGATGTAAGTGCTTCCTAGATAAATAAAATGTAGGTTTTGAAATATAGAACAGCCTTTCACAGAGCAAGGCAGCGTTTCACCGCAGGTCACCCAAGGATGGGTTGTGTGCCTGCTTCCACAGCTATGCATCTGTTTGCCTGGGACAGGGAGCGCGTTTTTCTGAAGGGTGTTCTCACCGCTGGTCTTTGCTGAGCCAGTCCTTCTGGTCAGAGACAGCTGCCTGCTTTTTTCCTGACCTTAAAGCCTCTCCCCTTCCAGCTCCTTTGCAGGAACATTATTAGCAGTCTGCTCAAACTAAAGCCAGTTTTTTGTTTTCTACCAAAAAATATAACCTGAATTTGGAAAAATCAACTATAGCTGTAAGTGAATTAATATTTATCTTTGGGATTAAGGAAGGATTTCCAGTTGGCTGATTTTCTATTATAAAAAGCAGACTGATTGCATTCTTGCATTTAGAGAGGGCTATTAGCATACGAAGAAAGCAAATCTATGGAAAGAAAACTTTTTCTGATATTTGCGACATTAAAACTTTTTTTTTAACACCCAGGCAAAGCCATTTAATCTACTGGAAAATAACAGTGAAGTTCTACAGCAGAGAAAGTTATGTGTCTCAAATTAGTCTCAGTAATTTGAAGACTAATGAGCAGAACACTACTCAAAAATAGAGAAAGTAGTGAGTACTTTAGGTCATCATTTACATGGGTTAATTCAGTTTTTCTAACTTTGTGCCTGTGGCCAATTGCCAGATAGTGTCCTGTATTAAACTGTTTTCCTTGCAAACCCTGACTATAGTAGCTCCCTTTATTAAATTTTCCAACAAAGTAGCATCATGTTTTAAATGAAGCAAATACCCAACAAGGAGTGTGTGACAATGCTCGCTCTACTCCCCTAGATGAAGTTTGTCTAGTTCTGGAGTCCCTATTCATCTCGCTTACCAGCAACGCTGGCTTTGAATTTGAGGGTAAAGAAGTCTATCTGTAGATAGCTAAGTACAAGTAAAGGGTAGACTTGCTGATATTTTCTTTTCCTATAAGAATGAAAATTCAGTCTAATCATTGGATTTGATCATCAGCAATGTTGTCGTACATTCAAGTATTGAGAAACTTCAAAAACAAGTATTAGTTATCTAAAATTTTGTATGAAATGTGTCCAAAAGTCACTTTCGGAGGGACTTTTCATTTGTCTTAATGGTTTTGGGAGCTGGAAGTTTATTAAAAGTGTAAACAACAGCACCGAGAATGTAAGAGTTTCCAGACTGACATTGCCGAGGAGCAGGAGTTAAGGGGAGTTAGTCACTAATCCTTCAGATGCAAGAGTCCGTCAAGACTTGATCCTGGTGTCTACCCCATCCCTGCTGTGAGCAAGGTGTGGGTAAGCACGACCTCATCACACTCAGAGCAAGAGTACCTGGCAAGTTGCTTTGGGGAACTTCTCAATGTCCTAAATGTTAATGCGTTCAAGAACTGATATCTCAATGTGTAGGCTTTAAATTCCACTAATGAATGTAACTGGGAGCTATTAGATCTGAGAAGAATAATTCCCAATTCTCGGAATTAATCATCAGCAGAGGTTTAAAAATCTATACATGGCCTGGAGTTACCCCAAAATTCTGAATCAACGTTGTCTGGCGTAGAGACTTGTCGAGTCTTATTTGTAAGCTTTTGGAGTGACTCAGGTACAGTCAGAGTTAGGAATTAAGAAGTGCATTCTCGAACATACCATCTAATGCTGCCCAAAGTCTTGAAAGCAAATGTGTATCAGGAAGTTACCTTTTCCTTTCTTCTCTGCCCTCTTCTCCACTGTATTTTTCATTCCTTACTTATTATAAGTCCAAATCAACATCTTTTCTTTCCAAAAGGGAAATTGACTTGGAAAGGCAAATTAAACTTAGTATATTATTTTTTAAACAGAAAGTTATTGATTCATCTAACAAGCATTTCTTAAGCCTTTACTGTGTGCTTATCAGGATAAATGTCATGGAATGAACTTGAGAGGTTTTTATTTCACTACAGTTGCTGGATGTGCGGTCGTCACTACTTAGGATTTTCTCCACTCGCCGCCTCTATCAAACCACAGCACTGGCCAGCTGATGTGATCCCTCTTCTTTTACCTTTTCTATCCTTTTGAAAAGAACACTGTTTCATTTATATCTACTAGTGTGCCATGTTCTTACCTTCCAACGAATTTCATAACTTTCCTAAGTTTGCAAGGCTTACTGTAATTACGTAAAGTGGAAAACACCTTAATCTTAAACTATTTGCAAATCATATTCACACACAGACATACTCAGGAAGGCTTCTTACAGGGAGACAATCTTGTTTGCAGAATGGCCAGTGCATATGAGCCACAGTCTGAGGGTGAACTTTCTCTATTCTGCATGAGTTATTCTCCATCAGCTTAGTTTGGAGGACCTGAAATCCATTCTATTTGGGGACCTATAATACTCTGTCCAGATGGAATATTCTGGAAAAATATTCTATAATAGCAGCGCGCTGGGGCTCTTGCAGGAGTCAGCCATGCCTGTCTGCTGCCTCAGCCACAAACCCTGTCTCACCCATTCTCTTTTCTGTGTTTTGGTACGTCACTTTTAATGATCTCCTGTTTGATGATGACTCCCAGTATAAACCCCTCCTCTCTGCCACTTTACCGAAATCTATCCAGCTGCTCCCTGCTGTCTCTACTCAACATACCTACGCTGATACTTATGCCCAAAATGAAATTAAGTTTTCCTCCAAGTCCTTTTCATTCTCTTTACTCTAGATTGATTGGGGATAATGCCAAGCACTCAGCGTCTCAAGGAAGAAACCAAAGATCATCACATATTCAACTCCTTCCCTCCTCGTTTCCTCTCTTTACTCTTCCTGCTCCATAACTCATCAGGTATCTCGGAGTCCACCTTTTAACACTTCTCACACTGCTTCCATTCCTTTCTTCTGCAACTGCCTTACGTTAGGGTCTTATTAACTCTTGGGGCAGTGTTATAATTGGCCATTTTCTTTTTTAATTAACATCCAACAAAGCCTCAAAAATATTTCTTAAAAAATGTTCTTTTGTTCACTTTTCTCTTTCATTCAAAATCTTCCCTGGGTAGCATCACTTAGAGGACAGGTGTAAAGGAAGGAAGGGAAAATATCCACAAAAGCACAAAGGCATGAAACCATGTGGAATATCTGGGAAGTGCCCTAGCCCTCAAGTGTGAGCTGAAAGGGAAGTGGGCAAGGGCTGCTTATCTGTGGCAGGAAGGAATCTGTTCCTTCTGGGATTGCTTTGCTGGGCTGCCTTGCCTAGTAGCTCAAAAGTGCTTTCTGGAAAGGGTTCTCCAACACCACTACCCAGGGGATAATCGTTCCTTCCTTACTGTTAATGCCCTGCCTCATTCAGTTGCCATTATTTTCCTAATCACATAACATAATTATGTATTTGCTTTCTGTTTCCCTTTTTGATTATGAGATTCCTTTGGGCAAGGACTATGTCTTATTTATTCCTCTATCATCATCTAACAAGGTTTCCAGCACATAGCAAGATTCCAATAACCTTCCTTTCTTCTTTTTCATTTCTTAACAATGTAGGTAGGATATGATGAAATCTTAACCAAAAGTGATGGTAGAAATGTAAAGCCAGAAATCAGATTTCACTACTATTTAAGAAAAAATAGACTTTGTCACTAAGTGGAAGGAGGTACGTAATGATTTTCAGAATTCTTTAAGGAACTCAACTTTCTCATCTTCATTTGTATAATTTTAAAATTTCATTTATTCCTTATAGCTTAGGGAAAATCTAATACTAAGCTTGTACTGGATCAAACTTAATTGTAGATATTTTTTATATATCATGATATTAATGATAGTTTTTTTAAAAGTGGTGGCATTTAAAAAAGAATTTGAATACACATGGCATTTCAAAGCAACAAATTTGAAATAAGAAAAAATAATTTTCTTATATAATACTAAGAGAATTTGGACATATTATAATGAAAATGACCAGAGAACAGAAAATACAGAAGGAAGACAGGAGTACTCTCTGGATGGAAGAAAAAAACCTAGTCCTGGATGATCCCAGAGGTCAAATCAGATCTAAACCACATGAAAAAGCATCAAACTGCTTTGTAACAGCGATCAGAACGCGGTCTAGGGAAGAACATGTTCCTTCCCGAGGGAGTGGGCTCCCACTCCTGATAGGGGAGAGAAACCATGGGTACAGACACAGGTTTTACAGGAAGAAAGACTTAGCAATACCTACAACGCCTTTGTGCTTCTATGAGATTCTTACTTATGAGAGCTGAGTTCTTCTGTCCGCTAAACTCCTGGCTCACAAATCAGGAAGATACAAAATGCATGAGGTAAATGACATATGCTCCCTCTCCAGACTTTTCCTCCTTATTCAGAGCATAACCATCGAGTCCTTAACAAAAACAGAACCCTATTTCCTCCCGTGATATCTGTCTGTTGTTTGGTGTAACTTTAGAAATTCATTAATTGGCCCTCTGCTAGGTGGGCAGTCAGATCTGTTGGCTCAGGAGACGGCAAAATGGCTTTGACATAGTATGCACTGGGTACTCAGAACTTCCACATCAGCACCGGTCCTTGGATATTTGCTGTTTTTCCAGTACCCGGCTACCGTGGGTGCAGGTCTGGGACACGAAGACCTCTTTCCTTGCTACACAGTTAGTTCTTTGTACCCATCTCTGAGGCAGAAGATGCAGTGATGGCCAAGTCATTCTGGGGCTGCGTCCTGATTCTTACCAACGTCTACCTTCTCTCCTCTGATGTCTAGGAGTGGGAAATTTTGCACATTTGTAGAAAAAAATAATTCTTTATTCTGTCCTGTTCTCTCCTCTACCTCCCCTTACCAAACTTGTAGAATTCAAAAGTTTACAGAAACCAGGTCAGTGGATGAGACCAAAAACAAAACAAAACAAAACAAACAACAACAAAAAAAACCAAATGAATGACTGCTTAGTTCATGATCTGACTGCTGTGTAAAACCTGTCTTTTCAAGCCCCAGTTGGAGCATATTTTAATATGAAAAAAATAAAACTTGTAATAAAAATAACTTTCCCATCCATCTATTGTTTTATCTTCCATTCAATATTATAAATTTACAAGGAGTAAAACTGACTAGATTTCATTATAATTAGAATTTTAAACAGTTTAAATGAGATATAGTGATATCATATGTGCAATATGACAAGAAAATGTTGTCCTATAACTTTGTCTCTAACTCTATACCTTTATTCACAGCTCCCACCAATCTGTGAATAAAAATAACCTAACTTGTCAATCTAATTTAATGTGAACGTAATTTTCTAATTTAAAAAACACTGGCAATAGTCACTCATTTTGATGAAAATGCTTGAACTCTGAGTCCCTTGCCTGTTAGGTGTCCGAGTGCATAGATTTAGATATACAAGATTTAGTAGATTTAGTGGAGGAGAATAGCCTGGTCTCACATTGGTCCTTCGATGAATGCTGGCAGTATCTGCTGTTTTCCAGCATCTAGTGGCTGCCCAGGTACCTCCAGCCTCAGCCTCCTACTGTAGCACCTTGATGTCTGGTGTTTTTAGCGTTGGCACAGACAGCTACAACATGCCAGATGAGTGTCCCTGGCTTCTCCCTCACTCCTCTAGTGACCTATGGTCACTCCAGTGTGGTCTCATCTTCCATCTCTGTAATCGTGTTTGGTTCTACTCAGTCTACTAAGGTAATCATCAAAAATTTATTTATCACACATTATCTTTTTAAGTTCTAGAAGATTTTTTTTTAGTTTTCCTTGTTTCCTTTTATATTTTCAATTTTCAACTTCTATTTTGGGGGCATTAAGTATAATTTATATTCAGCATCTGATAAATTAAACTACCTTAGTCTTCCAGGGCCTGCCACTATTGTCCAGTCTCTGAAATTATACCATATGTTGTTTCCTTGTGGTATGTGTGTGTGTGTGTGTGTGTGTGCCTGTGTGTGATTTGAAACTGTGAATTACTCGCTTCACTTCCTTTAATCCTTTCTTGGAAGAATTCTTTTTTGTTTGTGTGTTTGTTCGGGTTTTTTGAGGCAGGGTCTCACTGTGTAGCCCAGACTGGCCTTGAACTCACTGTGCTCCTTCTGCCTCAGCCTCCCGAGGGCTGGGACTACAGGTGTGCATCATCGAGCCTGGCCTGAAACTGTTCCTGGAGGCTTGGATTCAAGCCCCGGTCTTCAAGAGTGGACTGGTGGCTCCTGAGTTACCTGGCAGTACTAGCAACCAGAAATATTTAAATTAAATTCTTAGCCCAAAGGTGTGTATGCTCTAACAGCTAAATTTCCATAGAATAGTAATACGGTTATGAATTCTCAGTGAGGACTTTTCCTCCCACTTTTCAGAACCAAGTGTTACACAGCAAGTTACTGGGTACCTCTCCTGCACAGTGGGGTCTGTTTCTGATTTGCCTTTCCATCAAAGATAAAGCCATTGGAGATTCTTTCAACTTCATGCAAGGAGTCCCCACCTCTGCAAACCTCTAACTTCTATCATTTCTTCCCTGATCCCAGGCAGTAGACAGAGCGGCTCCAGGTTACTAGATCCCTTCCCAGAAGCCCTCATCAGCATCTTAGTTTCTCTTCCAGGTGCTTGGTGATTTACTTATTTTTGTGTTAGCTCATTGAAGCATTTTTGTCCTAAGATTTTATGTAAGTCAGAAAGAGCATGTAGGGTATCTAGCCCAGCACACTGAGAGAAACATGGCCTTTCCTATCGTAAGTAGGAATAAACATTTACATAGCTGAGGTTTTGAATCTTAGAGCACTGGAATCAGACAAATCTAGGTCAGAGTCCCCGATCCTTGACCTACTAAAGCCTGGTGTGAAGTAAATTTGGCTTGTTGTTTGTGTGTGTGTGTGTGTGTGTGTGTGTTTTGCATTTATGATATTGAAGGCTGACTGTTGGCATATCATAATGAGGGAGCTGCTCTGCTAAGTAGGAAAACCCAAGCCAAGAAGCCACTGACCCAGCAAATTTAGCAGCAGGTTCTCTGTAAAAGCACATCGTGCAGCCTGTGAAGGGCACCCCTTCCTGTCTAATTCTGCTTTCCTCCTTTTATTTTTTCAGTACCACATATTCAGTCAAGGGCCTTCATACTGAGCTACATTTCTTTTTCTTTTTCTTTCTTTCTTTTTTTTTAATTTTCAGGTGATTATCTCACTAAATCACAAATTTATCCATGTTGGATTTAAACTTCTGATCCTCCTGCCTAAACTTCCCAGAGGTGCTGGGATTATAGGCCTGCGCCATCTTGCCTGGTTCCTCATTTGTTAAATGGAGATAATATTGACCTTAGCTCTCAGGCAGTAATATATAAAGATTAAAGCGATCATATTTGCAATGTACTTAGACTCTCTAGTATATATTCCATGATTAATGACTATTTTGATTATTAACCTTATTTTATAAATTTTCTGTGTATTTTAAATTTTTTATAAACATAAGATTTACTCAATCAATCAGGTATTTATCTAATGGCTACTGTGTTCAAGTTTCTAGGATTAAAATAGTAATAGTAAATAAGACATAATGCATAGTTTTCTTCTTCTTCTTCTTCTTCTTCTTCTTCTTCTTCTTCTTCTTCTTCTTCTTCTTCTTCTCCTCCTCCTCCTCCTCCTTCTCTTTCTCCTTCTCCTTCTCTTTCTCCTTCTCCTTCTCTTTCTCTTTCTCCTTCTCCTCCCTCTTCTTCTTCTTTTATTTATTTATTGGGGGGCACTGAGGAATGAATTAAAGGACTAAGACACACAGGTATCAGAGGGGAAACAGCTCCTAGGCAGAAAGACCATGAGACCCCGTAGCCATGAAGACCTTGAGTTAAAGCCGCATGTGTCCTAGTGGACACACAAGGAAGAGGGAAATGGATGGAGCAGAGTGGTAAGAAATGAAGAGATGGAAATGGCTGGAGAGATTGGGAGGGGACAGAACAGGCAGAGGCTTCTGACCCATGGAACGGGGTTTTACTTTTATTCCAAGAACAATGGAAAGCCTTGGAGTGTTTCGTAAAGGGAAATGGTAGGGTCTGACTCATATTTTAATAGGACCATTCTGGATAATATATGAATAACACACAATGGGAGATGGGAGAATTGGGCCAGTGGAAGCCAGTTAGGGACCTTTTTACTATCTCAAGAAGAGACAAAGGAAGTTTAGGCCAGGATGGGAGTTGTAGAGGTTTTAGAAGGAAACATGATTTGAAAATAATATTCACAAGATTTAGTGCTAGATTTGGCTATGGAGCTACATAAAGAAGCCCACCATAATGAATATTTAAACTAATTACCAAGCAAATGAGAAAGAGAAAAAGAGTACTGAGCCTCTTTGGTAAGGAAATTGAGTATGGATTATATATATATATATATATATATATATATATATATATGCATTTGCTATACCTATTAATGAACATGTTGGAGAGTAAATTGGACGCTCATGAGTGGGAGCTCTGAGGGACCGCAGATCAAGTCTGGGTGAGCAACACATAGATGGTTTTTAAACAGTGCAGCAAGTTGTGGTCGCCTAATGCATAAATGCAAGTATAGAGCAAAGAGTTCTGGGGACTGGTTCCTGGATGCCTCAACACTGAGAATGATGGTACAGTTAAGGTAGAGAAAGACAAGGAAACTGAGCTATCCAAGAAGCCAGCTGAAGAAAATGCTTTATACAAAGCTATTTGTGATCAATTGCTTCAAATGCTGCCAAATGAGAGTTGGGACTGGGGATGTACCTCAATGGCGTGTCTGCTTAGAGCATACAGAGGCCCTAGGGTTCAATTCCAGCACAGAGAGAGGGAGACGAGAGAGAGAGAGAGAGAGCCCTAGATACATGGGTTGGTAGTTACATTAATGAGGACTAAACATTGAAACCGCTCTTGACAAGTGGAAGTTGTTATTAGTAATGAAAACATGATTAGAGGGGTCAGTGTAAGATAGTTAATATTGTGAGTTCTTTGGGAAAGTTTTATTGTAACAAGGAGGAAAAATTATGGACTCGTGACTCAATGGGGATAAAAAGTTCAGAAGCAGTTTTTCACAAAATAGCAGATTTGTGCTTTCGTATGCTGATGGTCATGGTCCAATTAAGGAAACATGGATAATACACAGCAAAAGTGGAAACTGTGGATGAGTCCCTGAGCTGAACAAGGAGAATGGAATCCTGAACACTACGGAAGTTGGCCCTGAAGTCTAAACAGTTCATCCTTACTCAGATCTTTGCACAGATCTAATCAGAGATGTGCTCCCAGAACACTCTTATTAAAATCATCCCTCCTGATTGCAGCCTATGCTTTCAATTCCTTTTGCTATCACTCATAACACTCTTCCTGCCTACATACATAATGTAATACAATATTACATTAATGTAATATAATATTACATTAACAATGCACTTGTTTATCGATTTATTATTTGTCTTTTGCAAAGAATGTAATCACCAAAAGGGTTGTACTTTGTTGATGTACCAACTCCAGAATTTATTAGGTTGCCATTTAATAAATATTTGTTGTATACTAAATGAGTGAAACAGGAAAGAAAGTTTTAAAAAAATGTTTATATAAATGCAGATGAATTGGTCGGCCTGACAGCAGGAAGAATAATTGGTAGCAGGCAAAGCTACCAATTTAAAAAAGTATGGAATCTGTGGGTGAAATTGTGACATGAGGTCAGTTAGTACATTTGTGAGTTTTCTTTCACCTAAAATCTGCTAAAAGGTGCAGTCACAGAGAAAGTAGAGATGTGGGTTTAATCAGCCCTGGAAGTTTTACTGTCTCGGTATAATGGAAAAAGAGAGGGACCAAGAATTATATTAGTTTTTGAAGGATGTTGCAGCAAATTCCAACAAACCTGGTTGATTAAACAATAGAATTTTATTCCCTCACAGTTCAGGAGGCCAGAAACATGAAACCAGAGTTTCGATGCGGTTGGTATTTTCTGAAGGCACTGAGGATAAACTATGCCATTCCTCTCTTCTAGCTTCCAATGTTTGCTGGCACTCCTTGGCTCATGGCAGTGTAATGAACTCCATTTCCACATGACATGCCTCCCTGTGTCTATGTCCCTGTGTATCTTTTCTTCTCATAAGGACACCAGTTATTGAATTGACAGTGCACTCCCACCTACCTTGACTTCACCTGAACTAGTGACATATAAAGATACACTATTTTCACATAAAGTCTTATTTAGAGACTCTAAGTGGGCATGAATTTTGGGAAGACATTGTTGAATGTCACTGTAAGTATTGGGGGAATATGCAAAGAAGTGATTATAGCAAGGAACCAGTAGGATGTGAACTATGAAGACGCGTGCTGGCGTATACTTGTAATTCCAGCACTCACTCCGGGAAGCTGAGGCAGGAGGTAGGAAAGATCCAGCCCAGCCTGGGCAACTTAGTGAGTTAATAAGACCCTGCTTCAAAATAAAAATAAAGCAAAATAAGAAGACCTGAGGACGTGGCTCTGTGCAAAGGTCTGTGTTCAATCCCAAACAAAAACAACAATAACAAGACAACATAGTGGGGTAGAGTGGAAAAGTCACTAGAAAGTGGAAGAGGTGGATGGATTGGCCAACCCATGTGGTCAAAGAAATAGAGGAAAGGTACTTGGATCAGTGAGTTGGAAGATCAGGGAGTGGACAGAATGCAGGAAGTCTGACATTTGGAAAGCAATGAATTAACTAAAATGTCGAATTCTAGGATATGACCATTAAAGAGGCTGGCAAAAGTTTATAAAGAAAGAGAACATCAGAGCCATGAAAGCAAAGAACTTTGAAGATAGGACATTGGCTGAACCATATATAGATGTTTTGAAGTCCCCAAGAATGATGTCAAAAGGGGTGGTAGATGGGAAGGTAGTGTGTGCTGAAACCCTTAGTGTGTAAGAACGGCCAGTTTGTCAATAAAAGATCTCATTACATAAATCGTCTCAAATCCGCCAATTCCTTATGGCATGTGAGCATCAAAGGATCAGGAGATACCGAGGGAGGAACGAGATAGCTTCTAAGTCACCTCCTGTAAAAGCCGGGCATCGGAAAGCAGAGGCAGACTGAGCTATTCTTAGGGACTGTTCAGGTTTCAATCAGAACAAGATTATTCAGAGCATAAGTTGGACACAGACAAGATTCTTTCCGCAACAGCTTGGTGGATGGTCTGGGAGGAAACCAGAAGGGTGGGAGACCGCACAGCAGGCACTGCCACAGGATGGGAGGCTGCCGAGGGGCCTGGCCAGGTAGACACTGGAGGGGCAAGTCAACAGGAAGGTCCCTCCTATCTTACAGGGACAGACAGTAACTCAGTGAATCCTTCTCATTTGAGCTGTGTGGTATCTCTGTATTTTCAGTCATGCATAGAACTCTAGAATAAATATGTGTTACCCATCCCCAAGAGTTATAGCAATTGTACCTTCCAACCACATCTAGCCCACTGGGTTTGTCAAAACAGTATCAGCTTCTCAGCAGAAGGAGAGTTTAGGGCTTTGAATGTTGGGCTTGTGGAGTCCCTAATTACCTAATTCACGGCACCTTCCACACACTAAGAGTTTCAACATGGAGGCATTAGCTATGGTTATTTGCAAATCTAAAAATAAAACACCCTCCACTTCTCTTCCTGATGCCTTCCTTTGTCTTTTTTGGTGGCAGAGGTGGGGGACCACAAATGTTGTTAGGAGATTACTCTACCCTTATAATAGTCCTGCAAACTGTGTACTCACTTGGGGCACATTGACATCATGTGACAGGACGTGTGTGCTCCACGATGACAAAGTGTGTGGACCCTGGCCAGCAGAGTCAAGAAAATACTTCATAAACAAAGCTGTAAATAACATCTGGCCGTCCAAACCCAGGAGGACCCGGTAGCTTTTCCTTTTGGTTGTTGTTTTGTTTGGTGACGGCCATCTCCCTATAGACACAAATAAGTCAGAAAGCCACAATTACAGTGCCAAGTTCCTTCGGGCTAACTCTTGTTGCCAAGACTATATGGCAAGCTATCAATCGGAAAACTTAACCCTGTGTAGTGAAAATGACAGGAAACCAATGAGTCATATCACTGAAGAAGAAAACCAAAAGGTTTGATTAATCAAGAGAAAGGCTTTAAGCCTTGAAGGGGAAATAAAGCTGGTAAACATTTTTATCTTAGAGTACAGAAAATACTTAGTGAGAATAATGATAATAATCTAAGTTGATAGTAAAGTTTTTATCTAAGTGCTTCATACCACAAGTTTCCATGTAAGCCTTAGTCAACTTAGCTATCCAGTATTCAACTGATTTTTGTTTTTTCTGCAATAGTCATAGATGATTATGAAGACACCCTTTAGTGGAAATGACTTCAAATAAAAAAAAGTGATTTTAATGTCTTGAGAGTAAACTACGTTCCAAATAGGCACTGCAGAAAATTCTGCCTTGACTCTAGGTCTAAACTTTCCAGAAACCTAAATTACCCATATTACAATGGTGCCTTCCATGGAAGGAATACGCTGTTCAGAGACAGGAGTGTGAGATCTCACATATAAAGACAACTCTGCGAGAAAAGCAGTAGGACCCTGAGTAGTGACTTTCTTTGTCCTTTCTGTCTCAAAGGGTAGGACCAGAGGAATATATTTTGCCATCATCACAATGCATTTTAGTCCATTTTTTTTTTTTTGGTTCAAATTACAAAGTTCAGAAGAAAGAAAGGGGTAGTGGCAGTGCTAGGTGAGGCTTCGTCACTCCAGCCATTGGCTGCCGACTTCGTCCCGTTGCATCTGTGGAGTGAGTAATTGCTGATACACTCAGGTACGGCAGCATCTGGGCCTCCTGTGCCTGGGAAGGTATCCGAAGTGCCGCTTCTTAACCAGGGCGCTGGCAGCACAGCTTCAGCTCCGACTCAAATCCCTTCAGCGTATGTTGATCAACTACAATGTCTGCTGTAAGACAACATGGAAATGGCACTGGACTTGGAATCAGGGGATCCGAATCCATACCGGGTTCCGTGAGGAGGTCAGCACCTGTGCCCTAGGCCAGTTGCTTGGTCTTTTTCTGACTGTGTCTTCACATCTGTGAAATGAGTGGCAGTGAGCATTAGATGCCGTGAGGTATTTGCTGCTCTGTGATCAACTGTTCCTTCCCTTTCTGTTTGAGAATGAGGTGTTGTGGGAAACAGGCTCACTGGGAGTCAGGACTCTGATCCTCAGAGCTGATCATTTTAACTTAGGGGAGCACCTTGACAAAATTTTGTGCATGCGCTTGGAGATGACCCAGTGCTTAGAACCAGCCCAGTACTGTGAATTCAGGTCTGGGATGTGGCACATGCAGGAATCTTCATTTCCACAAACTTCTCCGGTGATTCTGAGTCAGCCCACTGCACAATCCTCGTAAACTCCCTGGTTCTAGCATTGCAACAGAGACTTACAAGCTCACAGGCATTTCAGGAGTTAATGTTATACCATACACTTTAGAGTTGCGAGACTGGAGACGGGGAGCAGGGAAAAGGGTTCTACCTGTAAACTTCTTTCCATTATGCAGCATATGAGCCCTGATCTTAAAGCTCTCCCTTCTTGATACTGCTCAGTTTCTCCTTGGCATGAAAAATTCTACGTAATATATTCTCTCCATGGTTTACCTTGTCTCCCTCAAAGTACTTGGCATGTAGCAATGAGAAAAAAATGTCGAGATGAATGGACTGATGAATAAATGCAATGCTGTATTCCTCTTCCCAACTTCTATAAGTGTTGAGCTCCAAAACAAAAAGCAGACTTGGACTGGCAAGGGAATGACTGTCCCTAAAGCTCCCCGACCAAGAGCGAAGCATTTTTGACTCATGAGGGATCATATCCCTGGGGAGAGAAGGGCTGCATATTTCTCTTCCCTCCAGGAAAAGAATGATGCTGAGACCTCAAAATGTCTGGCTCTCCTCTGCCGAAATCACAACCACACCACATGAGATGCTGGTGAAAGTTGATTCACCAAAATACTTACAAAGCAAGGAAAATCAGCAAAGTACGGTACACTGTCACGCAGTGACACTTAGGGCCCTGAAAACTCCACGCAGCCGGGGGTCTCAATACTTTGAGCAGGCAGTTCGGTGCTTTGTGTCTTACCTGCATTTCTGTCCATGAGGAACTCCAACTGACTGACAGGCTGAGCTTGCGGTGAGAGAATTTCTTAAACCAAAAATCCATGATAAACAAGGAAAACAAACACGCAAACAAAAATCAGTGGAACAAGAGCTTTACTCATGATTTCTTAGGTGACAGCTGAGAGATTTTCTAAGCTTGAGCTGTGTGTTTGGAACCCACGTTGGCATCTCATTATCTGTCAAACATTCAGGTGTAGTCTCTAAATCTATTTTGGGACTGGTGCCACCCTCTAGAAAGTTTCAAAGCCACATTGGCCAAGATGTTTCAGGATTTCACGCAGAATCCGTTCTTTAAAAGCCAAGAATGCAACAGAGAACCTCACGGTGAATATAGAGAGGCCATTCCAGAGAGTTAAAGCCCTGGAAGGGTCTCCCCAGATCTCTTCAATAGGTAGAGGAGTCACTTCAACAGGGAGAGGAAGCAATCACTCAAACAGAATCAACTAAGCTGTTTAGACAGAAAAGTGATTTACAGGAGATCCTGCCAACTTGAATTAAATAATATACACCTAGACGACTGTATCACTTGTACAGATACACAAATGTTTGCCTTCTGCACCTTGAAACCTGATTCAGTAGTACATCATAAAACTCAAGCATACTTTGATATGATTCTGAGAGACCCAGCTAGCTTTGGAACCACTAATATCCAAAACATTGTCCAGGTGTGGAACAACCCAGCAACGGCTCTGTAGTATTATCAAATAGGAAAGGCATTTCCATTCTCTAGCACATTCTAAGCACTGAGGAATACTTCAGGCAATAAGTTAAGTTTTGTAGAAACAGTCATGTGTTTTACACACACACACACACACACACACACACACACAAATGCATGATAAAAAAAAACTCTATATTTGATTCACCCATTTGCCAGCCAAATTCTTTCCATCCACTGAACTTCCTCAGTTCTTTGAAGTCAACCATTACTTTGTTCTCAGAGGAGTCATTCTGTGGCAAGGAAAATGTTGAAAGTTTAGTAATATATTAGGACTTTTTGGATCTGGATCATTTCAAAATATTTATCTTGTGCTGTTTATCCCTTTTTTTGGTATTTAGACTTTCTTCGTAGTAACTAGAGGACAATCTATGGATATTTGTATGTGGTAGATAATAAAGAGAGTAAATTTTCCAGTGGTGGTAACAAAAGGTCACTAACCATAGTGATTTCCTTATTAATTCACTCTGTCCTTTGCCAGAAGTGTGGATCTGGTTAACGGAATAGACAAAACCCTCAGAACAGTGCCTGTAACAGAATCCTTCCCTAGTAAATGCAAGCTGTGATTTTCATTATCATTTTTTTTTATTAACTCGTTACCCAATGCTCCTCCTAACATGTCAGTATCAATGTTCTGAGGAAATACTTTACACAAACCTTGTTGCTACCTTCTAAATCTGCTGTCCTCTATTCTCTCGTCTTATCACACATGTTTGTCCCTGACACAGAATGAGAAATCTCTGGGTAACATCTCCACTGATAATTGAAACATGACTTTTTTTATTCTTTTACTTTTTTAAAGATTATTTATGGGAAACCACAGATCCTGATGTGAGTTTCCTGTATTGCTGTAGAATCTAATCTCATAATGTGAGGATTTCACTTTTTAATGGCCCCTCCTGTCTCTCCATAACACATCTTTAGTCACGTCCATGCTGGGTTGGACCTACACTGACGGCTATGTCCAGGCACACCTGGCCCCACGCTTGCGGTTCTTATACTCTCTCGGCCTTACAAGCAACTCTGAAGAGTACTGAACGCTGGATTATACCCAGCTGAGTCCCAGTTAGCATCCTTGATGAGTTTTACCGTGTAATGGATTGGGTGTTGATACTTATAGTAGCTGGTTATTGATAACCCCGATGATAAGATAGCTTTGGTGTCTTCCAAATCATTTATGTTCTCTCAGTAGATGCTTCTCCTGGATTCCCTCATCACAGCACCTCATCAATCAGGCTCTGCCTATCACAGTGAAATTCACAAAGCCAGAGCATGTGTGTGAAAGCCTTCGGGAAAAAACAGGCAAATTACCAAAAGAGGAACATTTTCAATCTGTTTTAATTTTACTGGCCTCCCATCACCACCCTTCCCAACACGCACATACACACACGCATTCAACACACACACACATGCCCAGATTCTATTTTTCCAAGAGCTTTTGAAATTTTACTTGGCTTTTAATCCTGAGGCCAGTGGAGAGGAAATGAGAATTGGATAGGAAAGGAGCTGAAAACATCTCTTGTAAATTTTTTGTTCTGTAGGGTATGATAATTTTCCATTTTAAATGTTTTTAAAATAGATCAACTAGGAAATCTTGCTTTATATAGAAAGATTTCCATTGTTTAATATTTGTACATGGTTTGTATTTGTATGTGGTTATTAATATCACTTTAAGCTAAAGTTGCTACATTAATAGCCCTCTTTGGGTAATGACTTTCATTTGACCACCTGGAAAGTTTAGAGAATACTAAGATAAATTTCCCTGCAGTGGAAGTCCAGGAATGATGGTCTAAGGATGCTCTATCCTTTTGAAGAACTACAGTGTTGAAAAGAGAAACTCACCTTTTTTCCCTCTTTCTTCTTCTGTTAGATTGTCTGAAGTTGAACCCAGGGCCATGCACATGCCAGCCAAATGCTTTACTACTAAGGTACACTTGGGCAAGATTTTGTTAAACCCTTAGATCATTCACTCTTTTAACTTCACTTACTAGAAAAGAATAGTTTCAAACGATTTTTATCTAAACACACCAAATACTCTTTCTAGTTTTAAGATTTTTAACATTTTCTAATTCTCTGTTTTCTTTACATATTTTATATATTTTCTTCCCAATATATACTGAAATGGAAAAAATAAAGACAAGATAGGGAAAATTTTCATAAAAATCTGTTTAGTTTGAAATTATTTCTTACTACTTTGGTGTTCAAATATCCTTTCTTTTTTGAGATTATAAGTATGAGAGATAAAAGATTTCTGTTCATTGTCCTTACTTGACAAAATACAGTCTTGACAGTTCTACATCATTCTTGGAGTTTAGTTCTGAAACTTTGCTTGCTAATGAAAAACTCCTGAAATCACCACTCTGCCTCTAGAATTCCATGAGAAAACACCCCTGATTGCCACAATAGCGGTTGCAGTGAGCCGGGAGACTTTCCTGCTGTAACTTAAGAAATAGATTAGGTGACTATTGCTGGTGTCCCAGTGGTCATAATTCTTCTTCAGATATTTCAAAAGGATAAGGTAATTAAGTTAATAATCCCTGTTGTTATACATACTAGATGAGGCATTGTTCTTTTATTGTCTTCTAACATACATGATATCGATTTACACAGGAATAACTGGGGAAGTTCTGGTATTGAAGAGTCTGGAAAGGAATGAGGATCAAAGACTCTTAGATTAAAGGGCTGATTTAGGATAAATGTTAAAAGGCCTAATGCGAACAACACACTTACTACAAACAAGAAATCTTAGTTTTTCCTACATTTATATCTGGTGAGGAGGATTCCACTTCCTGTAAAAACAAAACAAAAATGGAAGCATAATTGGGTGAAGTAAATTGCTACTGGTGCAATTAACATAATAGCCCTATATTTAGATACCTTTCATTTACATTTAAAATGCAGTTAATGTAGTTAATATAGGTGAGACCACACAGGAAGAAAAATTTGACCTCTAAATAGATATGTATGTTTAAATAATATGTACAATTCATGTGTCTATGTTTTATAATCCCAACTAGCTCACCTATCTTATCTGTTGTATTTTGCAGCCATAATATTTAGAGTCTATATCTAGCTTATTTTGAGAAACTTAGAAAGTATAATTTAACCTGCTTGACAGTCCTACTTTATAAACCACAGACATTCAAATTAGCACAGTCTCAGAGGCTAAAAGACAGATAAATTGGTATGTGGTCAAAGAAGAATTTTAATACAGCATAAAAATACAACCTATACCAACCGCAGAGGATTTTTGCAGACTACTGGTGCTCAGTGTCATCTCATATGCGACAACTGCTATGGCGAAGGATGGTGAAAGTTTCTGAAAAAAAAATCTTGCATACAATAGCAGAGTTTCAACTTTATTAGCCAGGTTGATATAGAATGAGCATTACATAGAATATTTGCCATAACTGAGTCTCAATTTTCTCCCTTACATCCTACTCTGGGCAATTTTCCAAGTCTACTACCACTTTCTAGAGGCCCTGGGTAAGTGAGTGTGTTTAGCATCTGGTATGGGAGTAAAATCTGTCTTCATAATGCTGTGAATGTCTATCTTGCCTTGCAAGTATATGCACTCTATTCTTTCCGCATTCTACGTTTATTTTTAGCTTAATTAACGTATAAGTTTTTCTCCATAATAAAAGTCGCAGAGTGCCTTTACTAGGGGCCAAGTCTTACCCACCACCTATTTTTGTAAATAAAATTTTATTGGTTGACATCTATGTCCATTTGTTTATGTATTTTCTTTGGATGCTACAATGATTGAATAGTTGCTACAGAGATGTATGAGCGTCAAAGCTTAAAATATCTACTAGCTGACCTTTTACAGAAAATGTTTATTGACTTCTTGGTCTATAGAGAAAAGAAAACCAATATGGTAGAAAATTATCCATCTACCTAAACTAGGATGCTAATTCCTTGCCCTAGAAACATCGCAAAAGAATTTTTTGCTCAAAGTCATTGCCTTTCAATTTTACTTCATGAAATTCTTTGCACAAAGATAGGTGCCTACCCATATTTCTTAGCACTTTACTGTTTTGTCTTTGTGTAGATTCATAATACATCCTGGGAAAAAGAGAAATATTTGAGACAAGTATGATCAATGCTGAAATAAACCAATCTTTGACAAAATGTAAATAAGATGGACTCACCTTGGTGCCTTTCCATCATCATGTTTTTCCTACCTTCTTTGCTGCCTCTTTTTTACCATTGTGAACTCTAAGCTGCATGCAGGTTCTGGAGATATAACTCAGTGTGAAGTTCCTGAGTTCAGTTCCCCAAACCAAACCAAAACAAACAAAACAGTTGTTCTGCAACAAAATCCTCCAAAGACTCAAATGCCTTAGCTTGAAAAGCACTGAGCGTGAGACTAACAGTAGAACCACAAGTGAAATCTTGCTCTGTCATCTTACATTTTATGTAACATTTGAAATTAAAAGTGTTTTGGAGAAAATGAAAAATTAATAAACTGAATGTAAAAAGAAACAGTGGTGTTGCTACTAATAAAATTCCACGAGGGAAAAATGTGGTTCTGTAAGTTCGGTCAGTGCTGGAACAGGCTTCACACACCATCTGGTGGACAGTCTGGCCTGCAGAGAGTTAAGCAGAAATCTCAACTTGGTCCTTGATATGCACCATTTCCTTTGAAATGCTGTGGGTGGGTGAAACTCTGAGGCCTGGAACTTGGTTTAGGCTTTGTTTCTCCTAGAAGGGAATTCTATCAGCCTCGTGCTGTGGGCTCCTTAGGAAGGCTCAGCAGCACACAGAGACAGTTGAATGGCTGTGCACATCTCCAAAGTGGAGCCCACTGCTGGAACTGAAATAAGCGCCTGGGATTCCTGGACCACAGGAAGAGATGGACGACTGACTGTCTGTTGTTAGTAAATTTTAGAAACTTTCTATAAGGCCATTCTGACATCTAAAGAAGCTAATTTTTTAAAAATCGCCAGCCCCAAGTGGAAAGTGGAATTGCCTAATATTTTGGAGCAAAGAATCACATTGGAAAGTCTATAGATTATGAGGTATGACTTATATGCATGACTGTGATCCTTTGCCATCTTTAAAAACTATGTTTCTGGAGCCAGAGGTCAGAAATAAACAGCATGTTGGGGAGATCCATATTGTACTCTCTCCTTAAAAGCAGTAAAATGCTTTGAACTTTTCTAGACATCATTAGAAGTGTGCAAAGCCAATTATTCTGACTCTGTCAGAGCATCTTGGGTCCTCCCTCTTTCATATTTCTCCCACAAGAACAAAGGCTAAAGGGAAGGAATCAAGGTTGCCTGAGGTCACAGGCATCCGTGGAGAGCAGACAGGAGCTGAAGCCTGACATTGGGACTTCACTAGAGCAAGTTTTTATCCCCAAGTGAGTCAGCACAGAAAGGGCCAAGCAGGTCCGGATGCTTAGGAGCTCCTAGGAGTAAGAAGAAAAATGGAGGAAAAAATTTCTGGAATCACAGTCTTCAAGCACAAGCAGTCTGTACACTTCATAAGCCCCGCCCCTTCAGTCACCCCAGAAATCTACTGAGGGCACTTACCAGCCCGTTCTTAACCTTCCCGGCCAATCTCAATGTATGGCCTGGTCTTTGCCAGTGATAGTGATCGCTCCTGCAAGTCTCACTTGTTTGCTTTCTCCCTCCATCCAGCCCAGAAAGGGCTTTTTAAAGACCCAGGTCCTATAATATTTCCTTTCCAGCGTCTTCTCACGCGCATATGCCATGACCAGGCCGTGTCACTTACTCAGTGTGTCCTACAGCATTTGTTTCATAATTCTGTCCTTTTTTTAGGACATACTACATTGTTCTGTGATTTCTTTCTTACAAATAGACAAACCAACATGGAGTTCCAAGGAGACACTGTGTCTTTCTTTTCCATTTCATATTTCTACTTCTTGGCAATGAAGCAAAGCATGTAATAAGCAATTAATAGCTGTCAAATTTGAATTAAAGTACCATTTCATTTCAGACTACCCTTGAAGCTCTGAATGTTTAACATTTTTCAAGGTGGGTAACATATCTACTATAGAATCATTTGGAGGAAAAAGATGGAAAAGCATGAAATGCATGAATGGCCCAAAGTGAATTTCAAGTTCTTTATCTCCTATTAGTTTTTCACTGGCAACTCTGATCCCCTGGGTTGATTCCTTTATCCCTAGGAAAATAGATATCAAACAGAAACACCAAGGTATACTACCTATTATTGCTTGTTAATTGTCTTATATCTATAAATCTTATCTTTCCAGGTAGATTATAGTTCAGCTCCATTCAACCAGTTCACCTTAGCGAGTGGTTATTGAGCTACTGATGTCTGTAAAGATCTGTGCTACTTGGGTACTGGCACCAGTTCTTACTTTAACTTTACCTGATTTAACTCCTTTGACAAATGTCTATTGGGTATTTACTTCCACATATGCTCACTGTGCTGAGAGAGGCTAAATTTCCTTTTGGTACTTAATGTTTCCAAGAAAATCACCAGTGTTGAACAAGGTCAAAAGCAAATCCACCAGATGACCCTGAATGAAGTTTCTTGATGGTTCCAAGCTCAATATCAATACGAGTTCACATACAGCAAGATATTCTGGTAACTTGTTATATCAAATGGTCCCAACCAGGGTTGAAATATTGCAAAAAGAGATTCTGAATAGTATTTCAACTCAGAATTTATGTGGTCTGTGAATTCCACATAGAGACCCCGGCATGATAAACAAAGGCCCTGCCTGAAGAAATTCCGTGGAATTGACCTGGAGAACACTTAGAAGCTACTGAGGATGGTAATTTAGGAAGAAATCCTGGCATATTCACTGGCCCTCATGAATTCTATAAATCTCTGGTGAAAATGCAGATAAGACAGCTCCTTCCTAGAATCCTGGAGTCCTTACTCCCTGTGCTACGAAGCAGACTGGAGACAGCATACAGTTCCAACTTTGCTCCAGATCTGGGAAACAGAATTCAATTCTAAATTCTCCCCAGATGATGACCTAACACTACTGACCTCCCGCCTTTCCACCTACCTCAGTTCAGGATGAGAATGAGCCAGCTGGCGGAGGACTCATATCCAACAATGGGCAGTGGTGGGAAACCTGGAGGACCATCGGGCCAGGCACGGTGGTGCACACTTATAATCCCAGCACTCTGGGCAGCTGAAGCAAGAAGATGGCAAGTTTGAGAACAGCCTGGAGAACTTAGTAAATTGGCAAGATTCTGTCTCATAATAAAAAATAAATTAGAAGGGATAGGAATGTAGTTCAGTGTGAAGTCTTGGGCATAGCACCCCATATTCCCTCCCGGCCCTGTGGCCATAGATGAGATCAGAAGCAGGATGAGACAAAAAGGGCTAAGGGCAGAGAATTTAACCACCATGGCCATAAACAGCTTCTTGTATCACTATATTTACAGCATCGAAATTACCTTTACTTATCTGCTTCTCTCACTGGTCATGAAGGCAGAGCCTGGGTCTTATCTTGTTTTATTCTGAGCATAAAACACAGTGCCTACCATAGAGTGGGCACCCAGGATGTGTGGCCTGGTAAAAGAAAGGGGAAATTAATGTCATGCATAGGGAGAAGCAGAATTAGTCAAGTAAGAAAAACTCAAAATGCTAAAGGCAGAGATGTCCGATGGGCCGGACAAGCAAGTCAATGGCCCACTCTAGGAGAAAAACCGAGGCACAACCGAGCAGAGGCTACTGTCTTAGCCACTTTCTCTTCACTGAGACAATATACAACACCGGGAATTTAAGGGAATTTATGGTTCCTGAGTGGCTGGCTCCAATGCAGAAGGGCACAGCGGAAGGATACAGCAGAGAAAAGTTGCTTAGATCATGGTAGTCAGGAAGCAAAGAAAGGAAAAGGAGGAGCCAGGGAAGGACATCTACCCTTCCAGCTCATGCCCCTAGCGCCTGCCTGTTCCAACCAGACTCTTCCTTCCACACTCAGCTGCGAAGGAGTCCACTGATGAATATGGTGTCCAGTGACTCAACCACAGGCCTCGTCTGTAAGTGCATGAGTCTTTGGAGGGACACTCTCCATCTAACCAGAACACTGTCTAAGGTTTGGAGTCAATCCTGGCTTTGCATTCTGGTTCTGCCTCTGTTAGCCTCTACGCTGTGTGCCTGAGCAAGCTATTAAATTGTTCCAAACCTCAGCTTCTATTCTGCAAAATAACAGTTTATAAACCAAGCTCATGTGAGAATTAAATAAGGCAGTAGATTTGAAAGGTCAACTCAGTGCTACTGCCTGTATTCAACAAGAGGTTGCTATTAAGGAAGACAGGAAGAAGCAAATCCTGTAATTCCCATAGCTAACAAGCATCATCTAGAATTGGGCAGATTGGAGCCCAGAGATAAAGACTTTAGGCTCTGAAACTAAAAACGAATGATGAGAGACTCAAGTGAAGACTAACACAACAAGCTAAGGGTTAAGGTGTCAAAGGGCAAGACCCAGGCAAGGGTCCTCGCATGCCAGTAATGAAAGGATCATAGGAAAGAGTGAAGCCTGAGCCTGTTCCAGCACTTTCCTAAGGCCAGGCATCGTTCTGTGCCTGAGAGCAGAGCTGTTCACAGCGCTCACGGTGAGTGGGCAGATATGAGCTCACTGGAGAAGCTAATAAGTACCTTGGCAAGAGCAGGCGTGAGAAGGAGTGTGAAGTCAGACGGTTCATGACAGCCAGGCACACGGGAGGTGGTCAATAAGTAGTTGATGATAATTGACTTTCATCATTAGCACAATTGTTCCAAGCTGGGGGAGTGCTGAGCCTTTATTTTGATTGTGAAACTGTCCTTCAAACCAGTCAACGCTGAGCATCCTATTTGCTTAATCTTACTTGCTCAAAAATTCTGGAGCAAATGATGTTTTCTAAACCACCTCTATTGTTTCGGTTAGTCACCAGTGTAGCTCATGGAATGTTTGACCATTTGTTGTTAAGTTATATCCATCTGTATAGGACACTTTTCCAGCCTGGAAACAGCATTCTCTGGCTGGGGAGGAAGCCAAATTGAAGGTTGTGGGGATGGATCTGGAGGCCTCTTCTCCCTCTGACAGCCCTTCTTACTAAAGCACTGTAATCATTTTGCTCACGGTGATAGTAGTGATTGTGAAATTCTCCACGTTCTTCAAACCCTTGTTCAAACATGTGGCCTTATTGAGGAAATTTAGGCTTTTCTTTTTTTCTTTTTTTCTTTCTTTCTTTCTTTTTCTTTTTTTTTTTTTTCCCTCAAAGTCCCAAATCTGTTTCTGAGCAAAATCTCAACAGGCATCACACAGAATGCAAAGTCTTCTTGTAAAAATATCAATTGCAATAAAGGGAATCTGGAGCCAGCCTGGCAGCCTGGGGGCTGTTATAGGATGAAGTCAGAGCCTCGGCTTGTGTCTACATGACACCAAACATCCAGTTAAAAAGTGAAAAACTCAAACAGCCATCCAGATGTTTTGTCTGCTTGATACCAAACATCCTGATATTTTCATCAGACCAATAACCAGAATCTGGAAGCATCTAGGTGTTCGATATCTTGTAGATGCAGCCTTGAACAGTGACGTGAAGGCCAGGGGCTTGAATATTATTTTTCCTGACTGTTAGTAGGAGCTGTGAATCTCTCCACACCTCAGCAGAGTGAGGCTATACAGTTGAAAACCTGAAAAGAGCTTGGAGTTAATATTTAGGTTAATAAGGCTTTGGTAGAAAAACTAATCAAAGAAAGAAAAAAAAAATCATAAAGCTGCCTGCAATTCAAATGACTTTGAAATCTCTCACTCAGCCAACAGACTTATACCCAGTGCTTAAATCGTTAGAACAGGGAACCAAGGGGCTCAGCTTGGAAGCAAGCCAAAGCTTGAGTGTAATCTTACAGTATCGATAGCAGGAGTTACTTATTAAACTGGGCTCCCCGCTTCCACAAAATGTACCTGAACTGCTAGACTGACTTCAAAACTTTTTCTGTGTTCTCACGATTGGTCAGATCATGCAGAAGTTATTTAACCTGCAGGCCAACGTACGTAGTTCAGGAGAAGGCCCTTAATGTGAAAGCAAACGAGGACCGAGCTGGCCTCTGAAGGCCAGGCTTGGCCAGAACACACTTGAGTCTCACTGTTAAACAGGCATTCTTTACCTCACTGCGCTCTCTGTAATTCCAGCTCCCGATACACGCCTACTTCTCCTCTCTCTCTGCTCCCAATAATCCTAAGAAATGACAAACGCAGTTGAGAGAAAGAAAAGTCCCTCAGGACAGCATGTGCAGGGAAGTTGAAAAACAACACCACAACAACATAAAAGGAACAATAAGAGCAACCTAATAAAAGGATGAAACACGGTCATGTGATGGGGAAGAGAATCTGAACATCTGCACTTTTTCTTATTTATAACCATGTCAGGAAAACAGGAAAAACAGTGTGCAGAAACCTCAAGTGGAATTTTCCTTCTGTTCCAATTTTGTGAATGGGTGTCACTAGGAAGAAAGTGACCATTTTGATTGTGTTCTATAGGCTTATAATATACAATTCATCATTGTCTCCTGCATCCTATGATTGTGAGCTGGTTGTTATTACTCATTGTTATGTGGGGGAATTCCTCTGCTCGCCACATCTGGTCTTTGCCTTTCTGGCAGAGGGCAGGGATGGAGGCTGTCTCACCTTTTCTCCGTTTATCATTTCTGGAGTCAGTGGATCTTTTTCTCTTTCAGGACGGCTCCTTTGCTATTGTTTTATTGTTGTTGTTGGTAACTAGTTGAGCCAAACGTTTTAAAATTTTATTGTGACAATGGTAATGGCAATGATTGCGATCAACTTCAATTACTTTATCAATACCATCATTGTTAAATCAATTGAGAAATTAGCAATAGCAAATACACACATAATTTGATCTCTTAAAGGAGACAGACATCTGCTTTCCTTGGCAGCCGTCTGTTTCCAGGCCCTTACTTGATACCATGTGCGTGCCTAACTGCTGTTCACAACAATAGCTTTTATCCTTGGGGTTTGGTAGTATAGTTAATTGATGCCTTTATCTTCTCATGAAAGATGCCAGCTCACATAAAAAAAAAATACCAAAACACACTACAAAGGCTTGGCTTTATATCTGGTGGAAATAAAGAACCTCAAAGCTGGACTTAGTATTACAGAAAAATAAAGATTGCTTTTATCCACATCGCTGAAAAATTTGCCTGTATTCTTTACTTTTTCCCGTCATCGTTGAGAATTCAATGAGTATTCAGGTCTGAATATTAAAAATCTGATTTTGGTCTTTGAAAAATTTAAGTGTTGATCAAAATAAAACAGAAGGGGTGAGACACGGTTCCTGGCTGAGGAGAGACCCAGGCACTGTGGCAGGACCATGCTACAGGGTGCTGGGGGATCAGCTGCCTTGTCTGGTGTGAAGTGTGCCTCTTTATAAATGTTGGGATGAACAGTCAGATTTATTTGTTTATTTGGTGTGATGCTCTGTGAACTGAGATAGCCACAATCAAGAAAAGAACAACAATCACACCCTCCTTTCCAGAAAATCAGATTCTCTGGTAGGCCAATAGTTCCACTATGCTTAAAAGGAGTATACAATGGGAACTGATGCATTAAAGTTATGACTATTTATTTATCTCCTCAAAAAGTATAGATTGAATATGAAAACGTGATGCTGGAAAAATTCCAGACTAAAACCTAGATGGTCAGGGTTACCATTCATTTGGGCCGGGAAGATAAATATGGGGAAAGTTTAAATGAAAGCAAAAGACAATACACAATTAAATTCCTCAATGGGTAACTTGCAAGATAAAATCTGTCTAAAGAGAAAACAAAGCTTTCTACTTCAAGGATGTCCGGGTCAGAAACACTTTTTTAAAATGTGTCGTCTTATTTTCATCATTACTCATTATTGTTCTCATGATCATTACTGTTACTTAGTCTCCAACCCAAATCCAGAAATTCCCCCCATGCAGACCGGAAGCCAGACTTGGTTTTTGGATAGCCACTTCCATAATAATTTAAATAGCATATTCTTTCAAATCCAGCTAGTCACAGGTATATTTCAATAATTATAGTTTCTTTCCCTAGTAGATATTACAAGCATATAAAAAGAACAGACTAGTAATAAGCATTGATTGAAAGCACTAGCTTTTTTCAAATCTTAATATTTCTCCTTATTTCTTTCAAATTTTTTTCAAGACCAAAAAAGAAGATATTCCATATTCAGTTCAAGCCCCCTACATTTCTCACTCCTAATTCCATTTCCTCCCTCCACTCCTGCTCAAGTTAAGCACTATTTGCACTCTGCTGTTTGCCATGCATGTTCTTAGCTTTTATAGTTCAGATCCGTAACTATCTAGTGCATGTTTTTTGTTTTATTTGAAAACTATCACGCTGTCTTATACATTTGCTATTTCACTGAACATTATGTTTTTGAGAGTCATCCATGTGGAAATGTGTAGATGCAGCTGTTGTTTTAATGATATATATGAACGTACACAGTTCATTGGTCCCTTCTGTTCATAGACACTTGGGTTGATTCAGATTTTTTATGAGAAGCAGAACATCCACAGATATGCTCAAGCAAGGCTTTTGTGCACATGTGCTAGAATTTTTCTAGGGGTGGAATTGCTGGATCGTTGAATATGGCATATTCCACTTTCCTAGCTGTTGTCTGATCTGCCCACAGCGGCTACACTGATATATACCGATGAGATGGATATGCAAATTTCTGTTTCTCTCAATGCTTGACAACACTTGCTATATTGCAAGTACATACTTGAAAATTTTATCACTCTTTCTTCACTTAAAATCCCTTTAAAAATAAAATGCCTAAAATATTACTGCAAATAAATGCACAATTGCTATATTATGGAAACTAGCAGATTGTACATTATTACTGGTGTCATAAAATAATCCTCAATGCCTACAACACTTACCATTGGAGAAAGGTGGCCAAAAAGCCAAATTTTTTCTCTTTCTGAGATTTTTTTTAGTGTTCTTCAAGTCATGATCAAAGCTCTTAGCTAGAAAACATTTTAGAAATCATTACATCCAGCAAAGTCATTAAAACATAAAGAAATAGAAGAGCTATGCTCAAAGTCAGACACCTGTGAAAATAGATGATAGCATTATCATTAATTTGGAACCTGCTGTGTGTTTTCTCAGTTCTTCTCACTCACCAGAATTACCCCACTTCCTTAGTTAACCACCTGCCTCATCCCAAGTGAGCAGGGAATTGATATGCTTGTTCAGTGTTACGGGGAAGAAGGAGGGCTTAACTGTCAAATGAATGAACCATAACAATCCAACTTCCAAAGCCTATCAAAGCCTGAAAAATCTTGTAGTCTCAGTCACACGGGTGGAACTGGGAGGCTGGGTTGCATCTATTGTACACTAGGTAAAATGTATGAAGTAGCAAGTCACCAACAGGGTCTCAGAACACAAAAATATGCACAGGCTCAGGTGCCAAGACTGTGACCAAACCGAAGGTCACAAACTGAGGGCAAGGAAGAGGCAAGGAATTATCAGGAAAGAGCTCTCTAAAAGTCCAAGCACTGGGGCTGTGACCTCATTAAATTCCTCTTGCCTTAGGGCAGGGCAGGATCTGACCAGAGCAGGGACATGAGAAAGGACAGACATGTCCCATGACCTGGCCCACTGCAGAGATAATGAACTCTGGTGGCTGCAAGCAGAAATCCCGGGGGAAGGAAGAGCGAAGGTGAGTTACCCCCAGCAGAAGGACCAGCAGAGCCAGGCCAGGATGCGAGGAAATCATTGCGTGCTGGGCAGGGTAATGAGAAGTCTATATAGGGTACAAGGCAGAGCGTTTGCTGACAAAGTAGGCTAGAAAAGAGAACGTGGGGCCAACTTGGGGAGGATCTTGGTTTCCAAATCATGATTTTGAACTTAATTTGTTAGGAAATAGAGAGGCATTGACCACTACTTTACTGCATTGGTTTGCTCTAGGTAGCGAAGTCCTGTGGTCGTTTTGACACTAGCCAGCTTCCTTAGATAGGCTTCTTGTGTCTTCACTGAAGGATGTATCTCCAACTTGAGACAGTGCCCAACACACGATAGAACACAAAAAGAAAAACACCAACACAGGTATGGATCTCAGCTCTACCCTGGTGAGTATACTTAGGGCAGAGGGAGACCCAGAAGGTGGGTAACCTGGGTCTCCAAAATCTGTTTTTTGAGATTGAGTCATTACAACAGGAATGAGTTGAAGCAGTTTGAGCAAACGAAGGCAATGATTAATCGCTCGTTTGCTGGAGAGGACAGATGGAGGAAGAGGATGACTTAGGAAAGAGGGAAGTACAAATTTACCTTGAGCTTTAGAATCTGCTCATCTGTATGACACCACATAGTCAGGGGAAGAGCTTAGCTGTATCAGGGCTAGAAAGTTCAATATAGAAATCCGAGGTGTACAGAGACCTGAATTTAGCCGTGCTGTTTAGAAGACTGGAGCTCTGTGAAGGCCTACAAGACAAACAGACACTTGTGTGTAAGCCGCTTCAGTAATGTCCAGAAACAGGCAGATTGGGAATAAAATTAAATAGAATTGGGAGTGGCAGCTGGACCCGCCTCATCTGGCCTGTGTCATTATTCAGCAGCACGATGACTTTAGGATTCCTCTTTGAAACTAAACATGCTGGGCTTCTTTGAACCAAAAACCAGTCGCTGCTGGATCTTCAGGACCAGTACCCTTAGCTGTAAGTGATTTACTCTTCTCAGGAGGCAGCATTACCAATGGTTAGGAGGAAAACACTAAAGCAAGACTTCTGGGGTTCAAATTCTGATTCTGCCACCCACCAAACATGTGACTTTGGGCAGGCGACTTAATCTTAAGTATTTCGACAAAACAGAAAAAGAATCACTACCAGTGTTCATTCTACCACCTCTTTAGCTGTAGATTAAAAAACACACCAATTAGGCACGTTGCCACTACAGCAAGTCTAGCAAATCAGGTGCAGTAAATTCTCACAATTGAAAAAGCCCTGGGAGAATTTCAATGCCATTGTTTTGGTGACTTCCTTTCACCCTGCTTTGAATTTGTCCAAGTTCCAAATTTACACAATACATTATAAGGTCTTTAAAAGAGACTTCCATTCAATATTGAGAAAGGAAAAAGGAATCCGTAAGCCGGTGTCAGTTAGAAATCACTGACCTGGTCAAAGTCTGAAGTCTTCAGCTTCATAAATTCAGCCATGGGATGGATCTTCTTTGGGGTTGTGTTTTTTGGCTTGTTTTGATTTTATTTTGCTTAGGGCTTGTTTAACTTATTAATTTTTTGACAAGAAGGTTTGTTTAAAATGAGTCTATCTTTCCAGGGGTTTTTTTTTTTTTCATTGTTGTTAGAACACCACCAGCAAAAAGGCAGTGGAATTTATCTAAGTTGCCATTCTTTGTTAGTCTTTAAAGCTGAGCCCTCATACTATCCTTACAAGGGTAATCTATCAGCAAACATCAGTAGGTCAGACACACTGGCAGTCCCCAGTCAATCTGTAACTGAAAACTAAAAGTGTAGCAGGAAATCCTAATAATGAAACTTGCAGGATTAGAGAGCTGACAAAGCAGAAAACAAGAAAGTAGGTGATAACTGCTAAGAAGTACGACCTTGACAGTAGTCAGGTCTTTAAGGATTTTCCTAATGTGTAGGCAGATCTCTGTGTACTTTTGCATTCACTTTAGCCATCCAAAACAACTGTTGGCTCTGGGTTATTTTCCATCTTCTTCTAAGATAACACCATATAGCTGTCATCAACAGAGCTATTTCAACAAGTGGTTTTTGCCTAGGAGTCTTCCACAAAGTAATAGAGAGTTCAGGTTATCATATCTTAAGGTCATGTGTTAGTAAATCACACTCCAAGGAAAGATAACAAGACTGCTCAAGTTGGGGGAGATGGGCGTGGTGGCTTCGAACTTTGTTCTAGCCAAGGTCCCTTTCTCTCTAGGGGGCTAAGTGTGCTGGGCTTCGTGATGGTAAAAGGTATCAGAACTGGGTGGGGTAGGGTAAAGAAAATAAGAAAAATTGTTCTTCCATTGGCTTAAAAACCGCTTAGGCCCATCTGGGTCTCACAGTTGGGAACTGGGTGGTTTCATCTTGTTTTGCCAGTGAATCACCAAGTGACCTTGTGAGGCCTGGCTTTCTCTACTCTGAAAGAGCCTTTACATTCACCTGTCAAGTGTGGAATGGGGGAATGTGTCAGGAAGGTCCATATTCCTTGTGGCCACACTCACACAGTTTCCAAGTGGGTTTTGGGATCTCAGTGTCCAGCCCCCCACCCCCGTATAGTTACACACCCCTAGACTTTGCATTTGGCCACACACAGGCTCTGGCTACAGAAAAAGGAAGTAAAATACAGACTAGACCAAGACCCACAGGATGTACTTCCTGAAGCTGCTGACTGACACTACTGGCCATCAGCTCACCTCACCTCACACCAACCACAGCCCGTGGACCAAGAGGCTATAGGTCTCTTACTGACAAGAACTACACACAGAAACTATGGCTTCAGTAAGAAATTCCCTCTCAGATTCCTTGGCGGTCTCTCAAAGCAGAGATATGTCTACAGCAACTTCGTAAAGGCCAAACCTGCTGACCATTCAGTGAAGACTCTTAAGCCCTACTAGAGACATGGAGTGTTGTAGTGTAAAACAATCCTTTGACAAGAACTTGAAATGACTCATATACAATTGGAGTCTGTCTCACTATTCACACACTTCTGATGTCATGGAAGTGTGGCAATTGTTAGCAGAAAATATTGCTTGTCAGATTGGAAATTACTTTTTTTTACATTTGATTCAACATATACGAGTTTGTGGCTATGGGACTTAGAAATGAGAGTCTAGATACATTTGCCTTTGCGGTCTCTCAACATTAACAGCTCCAAAAGAAAGATGAGCATATATGAAAAGAAACTCTTCCAGCACCAGCTGTGAAGTTGATTTTGTTTCCCAAACTCAGACTAGTTTGGTGCCTGGCATGTAGACCTGCTCAGACTTTCAATGCGTGTTCAGCCAGAATTCTTCTGAGCTTCAGTACCTCCAGCCCTGAAATGATGAGGTTCTCCTGGGCCCAATTTATATCCTCCTCTTCCAGGAATCTGCACTGCTATGAAGAGGGACACAAAGGAAGCACTGGACCAGCTTTAGCTCAGCCCAAGCTGGGCTCCTAAGCATCCCCTCAAGCAGATAAACCAGTCGGCTTGTTTTTTAGAGCTAAAGAAATCTGAGAATTTTCCAGAAATATTATTGTGTTCATACATGTACGGCAAATCCTCTCAGGTAAACTGCTTGTATCTGATCCTCTTAAAATGAACACCTGGACATAAGAATGTTCAATGATGCGTGTGATTTATTGGAAAATATATATGTCTGCAGTCCGCACACGTACAATGAAAAATGCATCCTGTTCTGCCATCTAATTTACATTTTTATGTATTGAAACAATCTTTAAGTTTTTTGGTTAACGTTCCCCTCCATCTGATTTTTCCCTATCACATGAGTGGGTTGCTTTGTGCCATTCCCACTCCCCACTCCACACATGAGACGGTAAATTTTATTTTGGACCTTTATAGCTCTTCTGAACCCATAAGGAAGACATTATGAAACTTTAGACTATGAGCTTCACTAACATTTGTCATCTGATCACTTCATAAGTGCTCGTAGCAGAGGACAACCCAAAGTTTCACGGACAGAGTCTTGGAATCTTCACGTGTTTAAACCTCTCTTCATTAACAGTTTCACCTATAGTACTGCCTCCGAAGCCAATAGAGGGAGCAAGGAAATATGATTTCCCTGATGCCCCTAATCATGATAATACGTCATCTAAACTCTCATTTTATGCACTAGTCCTCTCGGCATACGTTAATGTGTACTTAGGTTATAGTGAAAATATGACTATTTGTTCATAATTACTCTGAAAACAGCCATAGAAGAAACTTTTGGCCTGCTGAAAACTAGGCACTCACAGAATCGCTGGTGTGATTAAACAAAAGCTATGCAAGAATTTTCAGATATCTAAATGTTTTCTTGACTCGTAACGCTGATGTGTTTGTATTCAGGTATTTCAGAAAATGCTCTTGGTCACTCATTAGTCAGCCCAGCAGCAGACCTTTGACTGTGAAAAACTGTGTCTCTCTATGTACCCAGCACTCTTGCACATGGTTATAAATGAAGACATATGCCTGACGTGGTCTATGCAGTCTGCCAAAGAACAAAATTACAGTTATCACAGTGTTTCGGGGGGTTTGCTTTGTTTTCGTGCTGGGCATTGGATGTGGAGGCTTCTGCATGCTGACCTCACGTTCCACCACTGCCTATGTGTCCAGTAACTACAGTGCCATAA
>PVJX010007557.1:0-70319 GCA_004027295.1 Dolichotis patagonum
GGAGAAATTGTAGCCAACGTGGGAAGTGCTTGGGACCCTTCTATGCACTTGTTTGGAAGAACTCAAGAAAATGTCAAGAAGAAGCAAAAATCAGTCTCTGGTCTCCAATCCAAGCAGAGCAAGTCAAAGAGATGAAAACATGGAAGAGATCAGGAGTCGCACACCTCAAGTTTCTGAAGTGACGGCAACTGAAGTACAGAGACAACTTCATGAAGCTATAAAAGAAATTAGAACAGAAATGCTATCTCAAGTAAAAGAAAACATAAAAAATATAATAAAAGAATTGCTAAGCATCTCTAAAGAAGACACAGATTCAAAAACATAGGAGCATAGGAAATTAGGGAAACCATGAATGAACAATATAAGAGAGATTTAGAATGTATGAAACAGATTCAAAGAGATACTCAGGAAATTAAAAGCTCCATCGAAAGCTGGCAAAACCACTTGAAAGGAACTGAAGGTAGACTTTCAGACCTTGAAGACAGTTGTGCAGATTGCGATCATGAAAGGAAAGATCTCTCAAAAATAGCAAGGAACCAGGAAATAACAATTCAATGACTTCAAGATGACATAAAGCAAAATAACTTAAGAATAATAGGTGTCGGTGAAAAAGCAGGGGTCAACACAAATAACATTAAAATTCTAATTACAGAAGTAATAGCAGAAAGCTTCCCAAACATGAGAAAAGGACATGATATAAAGATAAATGAGGCATATAGAACTCCAGATAGTGGTAACCAAAATAAATCTACACCCAGACATATAATAATCAAGATTCCAGAAACCCAACACAAGAACAGAATATTAAAACTGTTAGAGAAAAAAAAAACAGATCACTAATAAAGGAAAACCCATCAGAATCACGATAGACTTTTCAACACAAACCATCAAGTAAAGCAGAGCATGGACTGAAGTATTTCAAGTCTTGAAAAAAAAAAACAAATTTCAATCTAGTTTGATGTACCCTGCAAAACTATGTTTCAAAATTAATGGAGAAACAAGATACTTCCATGACAAAGAACAAGTGAAGGAATTCATGACCACCAAACCAACCCTACAAAGAATACTAAAGGACATTCCAGAGAGAAATAAAAAAGACCACGGTCCCAGGAACAGTGGCAGAGGGGGATCACCGAGTGGGGCAGACAACTGAATGGAGGGGAAAAGTAGGCACCCAGTGGCAGGCAAATAGCATGGCAGAAATGAGCCAGTGCATGATGGCCATAACCATTAATATAGATGACCTCCATTCACCAATAAAAAGAAACACAGGCAGAGTAGATCAGGAGACAGGATTCATCAATATGCTTTATACAAGGAACACATTTAACTTGAAAGGGGGTTCACAGGCTGAAAGTCAAAGGAGAGAGAACAATGCTCTGTGTGACAGGGAACCAGAAAGAAGTGATAGTAGCTGGCCCATCAACTACAGAGCGGACAAGAAAGACATGGCACTTTTATACAATGGAAAGCTACTCGAGTATGAAGAAAGATAACCTTGAGGCTCTTGTAGGTAAATGGATGCAACTTGAGATCACGCCTATGGGTGAAATGGTTCAGAGTCACATGGGTGAACATCGTTACCAAGGCACATGGGTGCCTTCCTAGTATAATTAACTAAAGAAGCTAGTGGGATTTGAAATAAACAATAGATGTTGTAAAGGTGAAAGGGGAGGAGATGCGTAAAGGGGGAAGGCAGTGGCCATTGTTAATCTATATCCTGTTTTGAAAATCTGCATTATTTTCATTATTCTGTTTCGTTATGTTTTGTTTGATTTTTTTCATATTTGATGGCATGGACAGCTATTTCAAAAATAACAAAAATGTACTATAATAGTCATTATTGATTTCCTATTATCTTGTTTTGAAGCCCTGTATTACATGTTTTCTTCTGATTGATTTTACTCTATTTTGTTTTGTTTGATTTTATTATGTCTGATGGTATAAACTACTACTTTGAAGATAATAAGATGCATTATGGTAGCCAGTGTTGTATTCCTATTGTCTTGTTTTGAATTTCTGCATTGCTTTCATTGTTTCATTTTGATTTGTTTTATTTTGTTCTGTCTTGTTTGATTTTATTATGCCTGATGGTATGGGGAGTTATTTTCAAGATATCAAAAGGCATTATAGTAGACATTATTGATTTCTTTTTATCTTGTTTTGAAGCCTTTTATCATATTCATTGTTTCATTTTGATTGACTATTGTGTTTTGTTTGACTTTATTACGTATGATGGTATAAACAGCTACTTTGAAGATAACAAGATACATTATGGTGGCCAATGTTGTATCCTTATTGTCTTGTTTTGAAGTCCTGTATTGTTTTCATTGTTTTGTTTTGATTGGTTTTATTCTGTTCTGTTTTGTTTGATGTTATTGTGTGTGAGGGTAGGGGAAGTTATTTTGAAGATAGCAAGAGGCATCATGGTAGCCATTGTTGGTTTCCTTTTGTTTTGAAGTCTTTTATCATGTTCATTGTTTTGTTTTGATTGTCTCTATTCAGTTTTATTTTTTCCAGCTTTATTCTTTTCAAAATAAAAAAGTATGCCATAATCTTATCATTTTCCAGAAAAATATCATATCATTTTGCAGGCTTATCACTATTATTTGTGATGATGTAGTCAACAGTAAAATAGTGGACCATATGCCACATGCTCTAATATTTTAAAGTTAAAATACAAGCTAAAAATTCTTAAAATGTGTTTTGCTCTAAGATTCAAATTTAAATAAGCCAATAAAATTTGTGTTTCATTCTGGGATTCATATGATTAAAAGTCACAAAATAACAAATATAAAAATTTAATCATCACATGTGGATAGCTCAGTGATGTGCAGATGAATAACAAAATAAAGATATAATTCATAAATTATATATCTATTGTATATAGACAATATATATTGCCTTTGTATGAGCACAGTTACTAGTTGTGTCATTATAATTAAATTTTCTTATAATTTGCATTAGGTTGAATCAGTTAAATAATGAAGAGATTACCGAGAAATGAAAAATAAGATTACTTTCTTCTGATTTGAAAGTACTTTTCCAAAATAGATTCAATAATATCTATTAAAAAGAAACTACACATCTAGCAGTCAATGTAAATCAAAATTGCCTAAAACAGTAAAATTATAATTATTTTGAAAACAATTACATTTTGATAAATTGTGAGTGTAATAATAAAATTAAAAATGACACAGATACACATTCTTTAAGTAATTTTTGACTTGTTTTGTAATATTTGAGGCTATACAGTATTAGGCAGCAAGTTTCTTCATTAAGAGAAACAATTTTTATTTTATTTTTTTCAAATTATTATTAGTATATTTTAGCATTTTATTATATTACAATATTTTTTACATTTTCTATTGAAGTGATTGCTTCCTGTGTAACTTGTTTGCTTTAAAGCTTTTGTATATGTTTTTGAGATTTGGTTGACAACCGTCACACCTTAGTGTACCTTTTCCACATTTTATTTTTAGCCTACAAAACAGCTGAAGAATTTAAAGTGCCAAGCTATCATATTTAAAATGCATCATTCTAGTTATTCTCTTACTCACTTTTAGATGTCTCTTTTTCTACCAAAGTGAATTATTCATAGACTGCGTTATGAAGCTTGAAATGATATAAAAAATCACACAACGTGCATTTGGAGACTTTAATTCAAGCAAAGAGACTACAGGCATATCTCATTTAGTATAGATTTAGCCAAGAAGTTTTCATAGAGCTAGAGGCAGAAATCATAAAATGAGAACTGATATCAGAGGCTTACAACATGTATAAGCATATTTCTGAAGTACAGTGTACTACAACACAACTATTACAACCATATGTCAATCAACACTGATAGCCATGGGTATAAATCTTTATTTTGTTTCAGCTCATATGAAATACGTGTTGTTATCAGTTGGAGGCTTAAAGGGTTAGACAGCTTTAAAAAGCTATAGAATTTTAAAGGCACTCTGTGACTATTTGCAATTTCATTATATCTGTTGCCACGTGGAGAGATGCATCTTGAATTTTTTTAAATGATTATTCTTAAAATAGCTAAGTAGCTATTTATTGGCATTCACATCTTTTCATAAAGCTATATATATACTAATGATCTTTCCCAGTTTTTCATTAAAATAATACTGTAATGTTATATAATATGATAAAATATCTTGTTTTTGGCAGCATGATACAGGTTTTTCTGAGCCTTTCCACCAGAGATTCAAGAAATATAGCTGTACATTGTATTGGTTTACACACAATAGGTTAGTTCTACCCTCAGCTTTTCATACTCTGTAATAGCCTTAACTATAAAGATACTGAGTTTGGGGACCTACTCTGTCTCAGTGTAGCAAAAGCATTGTTCTGTATCTTTAGTTGCCATGCTTTTTCTCTATTCTATATTTGGGGATGATATTCACACATAATAATTAGTTACATTGTTTCAGGCATTGAAGTGTCAACCAAGAATAAAATTTCTTAAATGTAAATGATGGAAACATGCCTCTTCTAGATTTTATGCCATGGTCATACTGGGAAATGCTAATCCCAATTATTCTCACACAGACAGTTGTTATTGTCACTTCAATTCAGCAATATGTTCCCGAAGGTTATATATTGTGTAGGAATATGTATCTATAATTTTATTATGTTCATCATTTCTAGTTCTCTGTATGAAGCTATGCCTACTGCAAATTTATAAGTGTCAAATTAATGAATAAATGAATAAAAACACTATTTAGAATTTGAGTTGTAGTTTGATACACACAATAAAATTACTGAACATTAACTCATTTATAAAATTAGAGAATATCATTTTCCAATTTTTCTGATAATATTAAGAAAAGCTGATGAACTAAAGAGTAGAGGTCTCTTCTTGTTTCTCTTTCCAAATATTCAAGCATGATATTATGTGAGTGATAGTCAGAGGCAGTAATCTGGATATGTTTCTATACAATAGACAGTAATACAGTAAGAAGTAAAAAGCACTCTGATGGGCAACAAATGCAGTGGTGAGTGCACAAGACAAAGAGTTACACAAGCAACAAATTCACGGAGAAAGAAATTAGGAAAACCATACACTTTACAATAGCATTCAAAAAAGTGAAAAACATAGGAATCAATATAACAAAGAAAGTAAAGGATCTATACGCTGCAAATTACAATACTCTGAAAAATGAGATCGAAGAGGATATCAGAAAGTGAAAAGCTATTCCTTGCTCATGCATATGAAAAACCAACATAGTGAAAATGGCCCTACTCCAGAAAATGTTATACAGATGTAGTGCAATCCCAGGCAAAATACAATTAGCATACTTCAAAGAATTAGACAAAATATTCCTAAAATTCACTTGGAACCAGAAGAGACCTACAATAGTACAAGCAATTTTGGGCAACAAAGGCAAGTCATGGGACATCACAATATATGACATGAAATTATACTACAAAGCTACTGTGGTAAAATCAGCATGGTATTGGTAAACAAACAAACAAACAAACAAATGAAATAGGCCTGAAAATCTGTGGAACAGAATAGAAGATGCAGATGCAACCCTAAACAGACTCAGTAACCATATCTTTGACAAAGGAGTCAAACATGCTCACCTCTTTAATAATGGTGCTGGAAAAACTGACCCTCTGCATGCCAAAGATTAACACTAGAACCATGTCTATCACCATGAACTAAAGTCAAAATGTATCAAAGATATAAATTACAAAACAGAAACACTAAAAATACTGGAAGGGAAAGCAAGTAGAACTCTCTAAGACACAGGTGTAGGCAAAGACTTCATGAACAAAACCTAGGCTACATAGGAAATATTACAAAGAATCAACAATTGGTATATCACATTATTAAAAAACTTTTGTCCACAGAAGAAATCACCATCAGAGTGAAAAAACATGACACAGAGTGGGAAAAATTATAGCTAGTTATCCTTCAGAGAAAGAATTTACATCTAGAACATGTAAGAATTGAAAGAAAATCAGGCTCACCAGATTCAGAGACTCAATCCAGATGAAAAAATGCAAATGACAAATAAATATATGAAAAAAATGGCCACCATTATTAGTCATCCAAGAGATGCCAATTAGAACAACACTGAGATTTCATAGCACCCTATATAAAATGGCTATCATTAAAAAATCAATCAATAGCAAGTGCTGGAGGTGTTATGGTGAAAAAAGAACCCTTCTCCACTGTTGGTAGGAGTGTAGACTGGTACAACCACTGTGTAAATCAGTTTGGAGTTCCTCAAAAAAGTAGGATTGGAGGCCCTATTTGACCCAGTTACTCCCCTTCCAGATATCTTCCCTGAAGAACTAAAAACATCAAACCACAATGATATATGTGCACTCATGTTTATAACAGTACAATTTGTAATAGCTGAATCTTGTAAACAATACAAAAACCTATTAACAAAGAAATGGATAAAAAAAGTTGAGGTTTTTTAGTGTAATGAAGTACTACTCAGCCTTAAATAAGGATAATCTTTAGAATTTTATAGGTAAATGAATGTAACTTGTGGTAATACTCATAATGAAATAGATCACACCCACATGTGTAAACATATTTTCTCACTAGTGTGAGAAGCTGAATCAATAACTAATATCCAAAATAGAACTTTAGAATATATTTTGTGAATTGGGAAGAAACTGCAAAATAAAAGAGAAACTGTGATAGAAGAAAGGGGAAAGGTAATGTGAGAAAAGGAAAAATACATGTTTGTGTGTGCGCGTGCGTGTGTGTGCATGTGTGATAAGATAGTTATATTACTAATTTATCTTGGTTCATTGAAAAGAACCAATATTGTTTGGTGGGCATTTCATGCCTATATCTTTTAACCTGAGTAATTACTATTAAGATAACAATAAGCAATGCATTAATTATGTCAGTCTCTCATTAGCCTGTTTTGAAAATCTGTTCTATTTTTACTTTTTCTCTTTAAAATAATAAAAAAATGAAAAACCAATGTTGATTTCGTCTTAACAACTTTAGCGAGTGAAAATCTGGGGAAATGGTATGATGTCTAATCTGTATTTTTAGGACATTAGTGAAACATTGTTGGAAACTCCTGAATGGCATTTTAAAATTTAAATTAAATGTTTTTAACTTACACATATTTATATAACTTATGCAACCATATTTGTGGGATACCAAGTGATGTTTTTATACATGTATACATCATGTAATATTTAAATAAGTTTAACATATCTATGTTTTAAAATACTTACAATTTCTTTATGTTGAAAAGATCCAAAATGCTTTCTTTCAGCGTTTTATAATATATTAGTACATTATCATTATGTACAGCAACCCTACTGTGCAATAGCACATTGGAACTACTTGTTCCTATCTAACTATAAACAGGAAAATTTAGTAGGGATACATATTGAATGTACGGTGTCTAGAGTCAGATAGTTATGAGGCTGGGCCTGTTTTTATTTTGAAGGCTGTCATCTGGGATTTTGAATGCTATGTGCAAAACCTTAATGAACATAAGGATACATAATACTCTTTGAAATAAACCAGCACCTCATTAATTCTTATCATTCCTCTCTTGCAAGGAACTTTATATAGTATTTTGTTCCATAGACTAAAGCCAATATGCAATTGATATTATGTAACTGATAAAGAGGAATATTTGGTCTTAGATAAAAAATAATGTAGTTGAATTTACATGAGGCCATTAAATTGAAAAAGGCTTTGTGAATGTCTTTTAAACACACACACACACACACACACACACACACACACACACACACATACAAATACACGAATATGTTGGTATATGTTGTGGTAGTATCTGGGAATGTGGGTTTTAGAATCCTATGGACTTGGGCAACACTGAAGTGGGTCCCTTTCTGGGGAATGTCGTGACTAAGACTGGAATATGTTGGTTAAATTCATCCTTGTACAGCTATCAAAATATCAAATATGCTGCTCTCAGTCACTCAGATCACAATAACTAATACAATAAGGCATTTTACACGGAACATTAGAAAGTTTCTAATGGACCCAGAGGAGGAGGGGATAAAAAGAAATTAAGATGTGTTACGTACATGTACCAACTCCCTATGAGGAATGTAAACATTATGTCTTGGAAACAAGCACTAATAAAAATTAAAAATTGAAAAACATTACTGAAAAATCTTGCATTTAATTTCAATTAAAATGGAAACAACTGAATTCCACCTATTGATAGGATAAATTAGACTGGGGAATAAAAGATACTAGAGCAGCAGTGCTCTGAAGTAAACAAGAAAGAAGATCAAGGTAGATACTGCAATACAAACAACTTGATTTATGTATCTCAAATTCTTAAAAGTGGAAAATGTCTTGAGGGACTAGAATTTTCTAATGCTTTTCTTGGTCTGGTAAAATTAAAATTAATATTCACAGAGCTACTTAATTTGGCACCTTCTGCCTTTTTCAGAGATTCTCTCTCCAGTAGATGAAGAAGAGTGGGAATGGGCTTGGTGTAAGTCACAGACAGGCTGGTAGCACACACTTGTAATCCCAGCACTCAGGAGGCTGGGACAAGAGGATCACAAGTTTGATCCCAGCCGAGAAAATTAGAGATTTAGTGAGTTATGTATCTCAAAATAGAAATTTAAAGAGGGGCTGAGAATAGTTCAGTGTGCAGGTTTTGGGGTCAATTCCCAATACCATTACTATACACACACACACACACACACACAGAGAGAGAGAGAGAGAGAGAGAGAGAGAGAGAGAGAGAGAGAGAGAAAACCTGCTCTTTTTTAAGACTATACGACCACACAGCCATTGATTATTCTAAAATTTTAATCGGGTCATGTATATGACATAGATTACTATTGCATAGAAGGTGGTATCTAAAATTCAAAGATAAGAACTATACACAGCTTTCAACTCTAAGTACTATATTTTATAAGTTAAAAGATTTTGTGTGATATTCTTTACAGTTTGGTAAATTATTTGTTACATGAGCACATAGTAGCTATATTGACTTTTTTGTAAATCATAATCAGGCAGTGATAGGAAATTAAATTTTAAAATTTTTCTTTGAGCAATCAAATAAAGCCGTTTTGTTTGTTTTCAATTACTGTAACTCTAGAAAATTCTCAGATGTTGAAAGAGGTTACTGTATTCATATCCTACCCAATCTATTTATAGTAGCTTAGTTTTTTCATAATACATAATACATTGATATATATATATACATATACATATATATTAGAAACATCAAATTAGAGAATGAAGAAACTTTCAGCAGCAGAAATATATGACTAAAGAGTATGGCAACTGGTAATATTAAACCTCATAAAGAAAACAGGTATGTTTTAAAAAATAGGAATTTGAAAAACTTCAATAATGCAAATTTAATATAACCAATATTATTTATAGATTTTGACAAAATGCCATTTGGTTTATACTGTTTATTACTGTAAGTGAAAAAAACTAAAAAGTTCAGAAGGGATTTTATCAGATTAGAAAAAAATAATGTGGGTTTCGTTTTTATATCTTGGGTAAAAGTAAACTTGAATAATTCTAAAAATACAGTCCTGTGAAGTCAGAATTTTTGCACATCATCAGAAATAATAAAGTATGAAATACTATCAAGTCATTTTGTTCATGAATCTTTCTGATGTGTGATACCTAACTTCCTATGACAGTTGCTCTGTTATTTCATAGAAGAGATCTTCAGTGGTCTTACTGGCTGTCATTATTTTTCATAGAGTCTTCTAAGATGGGCTGAGTCTCTTCAAAAGATTTACAATTTTTTAACAGAAAATTATTTAATCTCCAGCTGGAGTTTTGTAGAATTTTCACTTTGCTAACCTACCATGACACAGAAGCAAGATCCAGTGCTTTTGCTGGGTCTTAGTGGAAGTCATTTTCTGCATATTTTCAGAAATAATTGTAATTTTCTGTGCTATACTGAATTTAATTTTTTTCTAAATAACTTTTCAGTATCCCACTTCACTGTTTTGGTAGTTTTTTCCAAGGATTATTTCATTCTTTAAGTGTAATAATTTTAGTTTTCATTTTCTGCCTCTCTCATTTTGTGTTAGCCACTATTCAAACACTTCAATAAATATATTAAGATAATGGATTATGAAATTGAGCACAATTTGGAAGAGATGTATTATGACTTCAAAGAATTTCTTGGCTATCTTTTTTAAAAAATTTCTTTTATTTTAAAGAGAATGAAAACAATACAAACTTATTCAAATTTCAAAGCAAGATTATAGGACATTAACGATGGTTTTTATATTTATATTGCTATCTTCAAAAAGTTGCTCAGATTACCAGATGCAATATTAATAGGAATAAGTACTAAAGAAATCGCTCTTATCCCAAGGTTGATTATTCTCCTAAATTTTCTAAAAGTTTTATTTTATTTTCATTACATTTAATTTGGAATCCACCTGGAATTTATTTTTGTATATGAAATACAGTTCTTCCAGATGGCTAGCCCATTGGATGACTTTCGTAAATAAATTATTTTCCTCTGCTAAACCAAAACAAAATGAATTTTGACATCGTTCTTTGTTTCTAAAGGAAAAAAAAAACAAGATTTATATGTTACATGCTATAGATAATGATTTAATTTAAACTTCTTCATATTTCCCATTAAGTAAATATATAAAGTCATATTTCTTTTGCTGCAAGATAACAAGAGTATTAACATTTTAAAAGCTATTCCAGTTTACTCAGAGACAATTTTGGTCTTAAATTTAATTAATTTTTCCCTGAAAAATATTTGTTTCAAAGGTTGTAGTTTATATAGATATAAAATATATTCAATTAATTAAGGAATGTTACCAAAATGCTTTATTTAAGCTTTTCACATACCGATCATGCAGACTTTGATATTATATTGTAATAAGATGGAATTAATGTAAAAAACGTGTACTGGCAAGTAATAAACCTAATGAACATTGTTTCACTTTTTGCCTTGGTTAAATTTCAGTTTCACAGACATAATTTCAGTTCACTTAAGTAACTATATTTACAGGGGAGATACTGAGATTTCTCATAAAATTCAAAGAAAATCAGAATTAAAAAGGTTACAGGCATGTATGCAAATGTCTCCCATTCTAGTTTCTGTGCTTCTCTATCTGATTCCTTGTTATTACCCTGAACATCTTTTTTTTTCCTCTGTGGCTTTTTTTGCAAATAAGACAGAAGAGTCTTTTCGTTTTAAGATTTATGAGTCTCTCTGTTCCAGTATTCACAGGATTGCATGGCAATTTCAGATTCCTCGGAGAGAATCTGATTAACTCAGCTCAGGCTGAGTGCCCAACAAACTGGCCCAATCAATAGCACACAGAATGACATTGTGTACTGTTACCATGGTTTCTGCTGCCTAAACAAACAGATACAGGGTTGGGGCAATACTTCATTGAGAAACTGGGTTCCCTTACAGAGAGCTGACATCTCAAATGCTATGACTATGTCTCTATTGGTAATGTTGTTAATCAGATAATACTGAGGCTCTCACAAGAACAGAACTTCAAAATGTTCCAGGAACTACTGTATGGGCAAAATATCCCACGCATTATCTTATGTTTTCATCACCAAGGCCTTTTCTGTAATTTACAGATGAATAAATTAAGAATTAATACAAATTACATCTTGTGCCAAAGCTTTCAGCTTTTGTGTAAAAAAAATCAAAACTATGGAAAGTTCTTTAATGAACACAACCAGAAACTTACTGAAACTCAGAGGTTATGAAACAATCCCTGGGAGAGATTTGATTTCCTAAGTCTTCTAGAGGACCTGATGGAAAGAGAAAGCTGTGAGAAACGCCACTGGAATTAACACTGTCCAGATTTTTTTTTCTTTTTTCCTATGGTACCTGGGATTGAACTCGCGATCTCATGCTTGCCAGGCAGTGGAATCAACATTATCATTCTCACAATATTTTTATCTTGTCCAGGTCCCTGGAAACAATGAACCACCCTGCAGATCTTGGTTCATGCCAACCTATCAAAGAGATATAAAACAGGGGGTATAAAGCAAACCAAATATATTCCTGTGTGTCTAGAGCAAATTCAGGTGAAGGTAAACCTAGTATTTCAATGTCTCCTGGTAGATCTCTCAGATACATTGTAGTACATCAAAAGTGTTTATATTCTTAGGTCACTGAATTCCTTGCTGAATTACTCTGTTTTAGTGAGAAAAGTTAATACTTGACACTTTTACACATAATTTATATAGCTACTCTTTTATAACAATAAACCACAGCACTGTTGACCAGAAAAGAATAGTTGTTTCTACCATATATACTCACACACCCAAACTTTCTTAAAATAATAGAATTCAGGCACCCCACAGCTAAACTTTAATTATGTTTTCTGATAGCGGATTGCTATATTTTGACATCATTTCAATTCTGCCTCTGTCAACATAATGCTTTATTGTTCTCTTTTACAAACCCTGTTAGTTATTTATTCTTAAAGACACAATAGTTGAATTTACACTCTGTCACAATAAATCATTCTTACTCAGCTAATGCACCATTAATGTGAAATCAGGCTTGCAATACCGTTAAGCCATATATATTAAAGTGTTTGGGTAGAAAGCATAGGATGGGAATTCCAAAACTATCTCAAAGCAGGCCTATCATCAAAAACTATTGATTGCCTTTAGGTTTCATGCAGCTTTCCCAAATGTTGCATTGTTATCAAATAAGAGAAAAATTATACCCACAGTAAGTATGCACTCTTTAAATGAAAATTTTTTTAACAAAATACTTAGAAATCTACAGCCTTGTGTCTAAATAGGGGATTAGAAATTACATAAACAAGTCTTCGATACTGTTTTGGGAAATTTGGTATTACACTGAGTTATAATAGGATTAGTCTCTAGTTCAGAAAATTATCTAAAATTAAATATATATGGTAATTTTCAAATTATATTCATAGTTGTTATTTTAACAAAGGAAAAGGGATATTTTATAAGAGAAACAGTGTATAGCATTGTTATTAATTTACTGATAATTATATTTTTTCATCATAAAGAAATTTTCCATATTCTGATGCTTTGAGCTTAGCACATTTTGCAAGTAAATACTGCTAGAGTGGAGAAAACTAAATGGAAACTTCTGAAATTCTGTTTCCTAGCCAAGAGATCACATCAAAACCACTAATGCATCTGTTACCTTTAAAAATCTAAAGGCTGCAAGGATGGTGGTCCCATTTGCATTTTCGTCTAATCTACCAGTCTACCCCCTGCAGAAACTGGATGGATGTAAGAGAACAACTATAAACTGAGGTAGACATAAAAAGCAGTATTTTAGATTACAGCTGCTGGGCTGGGCATAGCATCACTGTTAGAGCAGATTAATGGCCTCAGATACAAGATATGTGATCACTGATTTGGAAAAAATGAGTTTTTTGATTTTAATCAGGAAAAAAAATCATCAGTAACATCAGTTTTAATTCATGTGGAAGTGATAAATGAATTCATTAATAGTTCTTCCTTGGGGCTATGTTAACTCCACTTCTCTGTATTATGATATGACCCGAAGATCACTGAACTGTCTAAATCACACAGAGAACATCACATTGATTCGTTACATCAGTGTTACTGTGTTGATCAGGCAGGGTGAGGATTATTGGACTATAACAATGAAGATGTCCTTAAGACATACACACTGCAGGAGATATCGGAGGATGCTTTTGAAGAAGATTCAAGGAGCTGCCATATTCAAATGATTTTATATATCCTCTGGCAGGACATATCTTCTAATTTAAAGAGGAATTATTACATTATTTGCCTCCTATCATGAAGAAGTGCAAAATGTAGTGAACTTTTTCAGGTTCTGTAAGAAACTTGTTCTGTATCATATGGCTGTGGGTGGGCCATTTACTAAGTAATAAAATGCTTCTAGGCTTGAATAGGTCAAGAGCAGAAAAGTGTTTCACAGCAATTCCATGCTATAGGGTTACCACCTTTATTTTCGGGGACTTATCTTTTGCTGGATGCTATGATATTAGAGGTATCTGAGATAAGAAACGGCATTGTATGTGAAAGAAGAAAGATCTGGTTCTCCAGAAAGGAACCTGAATTATTACTCTCAAAGGGGAAATGGATGCTGGATCTAAAGGAACAAAAAGATACTTCACCTTGTTATATTGTAGCTATTCATGTTTTTATGGAACATTTCTTATTTTTGAATGACTTAGGGGTAAGAAAGTAAAACTATTTTTGCTGAATACTTTTGAAAGTTTAGAACACACTTGAAAGTAATCAATACAATTTTATGAGGATTTAAAATCTTAATCAATATAATCTTAAAAGGATATAAATGATAAGAAGGAATGATTGGATTCTCACCTTCACATTTCGATGTGTCAGAAGTTAATTTAGAAAATTTGGAAATTTTTCATTACGTTGATTATACCTGGAAATAAAATAAAATATAACATACATCAAAATTAGGTAAATCTATCTCCATATGTGTATATATATATATATATATATATATATATCCCATGTATATTTGAAATATGACAAACACTGTAATTTAATGAACCTGTACTTTACGCTAACTTTTCAATGTAACTCTAATAAAAACAAAACTTTTTTTTACTACTTTTAAGCTTTTTCTAATTAACTCTGAGAAGAATCACTGATACATAGATCAGAAAAGAATATTAAAACACTAAGTTCTTAATCACTTAAAGTCTGCAATATTCAAAGATCTAAAATGTCATTAAAATATCTTAAATTTTATGAACTTCAGAAATAAAATAAGTAGAAACAGAAACATTTTACTTTTTTTGGTATTGCACATATCTATCAGTAACATTAATTATATAGGAAAATTCTTTTTGCATTTTCAGCTCAAATGATTTGCAAAGATAAATAGAATACATTGCAGTATTCTTCTTCTGCAGTATTCTTCTTCTCCCATAAGAATGCAAAATATTTAATGCTTACCCAACAGACTTTTTCTGTTGTGTGGGGTTTTTTGTTGTTGTTGTTTTGTTTTGTTTTTGTACTGAGGATTGAACTCCCAACCTCTGGTTTGCCAGGATGGCACTTACACCGCTGAGCTAAACCCCTGGCCATAGACTATTTTTCAAATGAAAAGCTTCATTTGAAATTTCTGTAGATGATATTGTAGTGATGACACTGTTACCATTGGTGATATTATTGTATCATAGAACTCTCAGATTCTTTCATGATCTTCTCAAATGTTGTAATGTAATGTTCAGTCGGGCCTTTACAGTAGTGAATCATCCTCTCCCAGAGACTGCATTAAGTTCTATGGCTTCCAAAATATCAATCATCAGTCACAGTATTTGTATAGTTAAAAAGTACATCAATGATGTGAAAGTTTGAAACATGTTTCATACTCTGTATAAAATTGGAAAATTAATTCTGATAGTAAAATATGAGGGCAATAGATTTTTTAGTCATTGCTAGCCCACTTATATCTCATTCAAATTCAACAAATATCTACTCAGTTTAATTTAAGATAATATGAACATGTATTTGCTTATATGAAAGGAATATAAACTTCATTTTGGTCATAACTAAACAAACCTTAAACAATGGCCTTAGTTTTCTCTCCCTTCAACTTTTGCCACTGCTTATTTTACATTGATTTTCTCTTAAGGAGGAAGGAATCACATTATTACTGGCAGCTATATACTCTTAGTCTACATGTTAACATTCTCATCAGACGGAGCATCTTTGTTCATATCTCTTGGGGAAAACGTCCTGAAAAACACTGGTTAGAAGACATTTGGTCTTGCACTAACCACTAGTACAATTATTGTTGTCAAGGAAGTAGAGAAAGAAAGTGTTGGGGGAGAATTAATCCTATCAAAACCATATGAAGTTAATTTCCCACAGGAAGAAAATATATTTTTGTTTTATACAGAAGTTATAGCTCTTGGCAGATGGGAAATTAAAAAAAATGAAGTGAAATGTTGGATATGATGGGCATGTTTGCACACTTGCTGCCTGTAATTCCAGCCTAAAGAGGCTGAGACAGGAGGATCACCACAAGCTCGAGGCCAACCTGGGCTACACAGTGAGTTCAAGACTAGCCTGAATTATGCAGTGAGACCCTGTCTCAAAAACAACTGGACATCACATTTAAGAGTATACAACTTTATTTGTAAGCCAAAGAATGATTGTGCTGAAATTTCAAGCTACACTTACTAAACACATTTGAAGGTAGTGATCTGAGATTAACCTAACTTCTTTAATAGCTTGGAAGGCTGGCTCAAGTACTCTTAGTTAACTCATCAAAATAACAGGCTGATATCAGTTATGGGGATCCAAAACTCCCCACTTCTGATAGGGCTACTCTTTTAATCAGATATTTTCTCTGTTACTAGTTTACATTTTTGTTATAAATGTGTAGATATTTAGAAGTTTGAGAGGAAGCTTCTTCCTGACTCATGCAATGTGGTTTGTACAGTCCTATGCCCCATTTTCACAGTGGGAGAGGGGGATGTCAGGGAAGTGTGTGTGATTCCCCACCATATGAGTCTGTGGATTCTGACTGACAAAAGAAAGGAGGTTTCACCTGTGGGTATTTTTGTACTACCTGTATGTGTAATGTTGGAGGGGAAAAATTTGCTCTAGATTCATCTTTTTCCTACTTTAATTCAAGTTTAAATGAATCATACTCAAAATGATCAAGTCTGTCTATAAAGTTACATACCATAATTTTGTTATTAAACAATTATTGGGAAAGTGAAATAAATGCCCATAATCTTCATGAAAAATAAAATTTCCCCAACAAACTCTGCTTGAATATTTGTATACAGAACATTTTGCCTGACATAATTTATACTTTTTCTCTCACAAAGTCTTAAAAGCTATGAGCTGGATTACATGATTTAACTTTTTTGCACAGCAATTAATGTAGTTTCTTTTTTGTTACTCACGGTCATGATGTGTTGGGAAAAATGAAAACTTCGAGAAAAAATATTCTATCTTAATCTATTTTATTAGAGTTTTATCTTTTTCCAGGTTACTAATTTTTGTTTTTGTAAATCATCTCCTTAAATTTCCATATTCTCAAAATATCCAGTTTTTTGATACCTAATAAGTAGTATACACATTTGAAACTACTAATTTATTAAATACTTCCTCTTTAGGGTCTTCTTGATTTTGACAAGAAAGGGATCACTACTTTTCCCAGAAGTAAGGAAATAAAAATTATATTATATCTAGAGCTATTTATTAAAAAGTATAATGCGACAGAAAAGATGGCGGATCGGTAGGTAGCAGGAGAGGGACCCTGTCTGAGAGAGACAGCTCAAATGCCAGAATAAAACACCCTGGAGAGACCCAAACAGAGAGAGATGGACACTCACAAGCCACGAAGAAACTAAAGTGCAAAAAACTGCTCAAATATGAAGTCCTGGGGCTACCATCAGTGAAGCTAAGATCAGTGAGCATGGTGCCCTCCTCCAGGCGCCTGAATCCCTGCCGGGGACCTGACAAAGCGATCCAAGCCAAAGTGACTGGCTTGAACCACCAGAGCATGGAGCTGAACAGCCCTGCGTGTGGCTCGCATGGACCAGTCCTACACGTGACCCACCCCGAGGCACTGTGAATTCGCACTGCAGCTGTGCTGAAGTCGGAGGTCGGGGAGCCCAGCAGTTTTCGGGGACAGGCATGAACACACGGTGAGTGATGGGAATAAGACCCTCCCATGGGAAAGGGGAAACCAACTGGACGACATGTTGGATTTGGGCAGGAGAGTCCTAACTCCATAAGGAAGTGGCTTCAGTTGGTTGCGCCCCTTGTCGAGTAGATTGGTGGTGGAATCTGCTTGGACTAGGCCGTGCCCATGGCCGGGACCCAGTGAGTCACTACAAATTAATTCCCTGAGATAAGCACACACTGACACAGTGAAGGCCTGTAAAGGTTGACTGGCCCAGAGGGAAGGAGCCAGTGCACACTGCTGTGCGTGAACTTTAATCTCTGATAGCCTATTGAAGAGGTCAAAAGTTCCTAGCCTGCGCCATCTAGAGGAGCCTTAACCAACAAGAAAAAGGTCTGGGAATTACACTGTATACTTGTATGGAAGGAACCAAAAACATGATGAAAGGGAGAAATAAGAAAAAAAACCCAGCCCCCAACCCTGAGAACATTGATCCAGGAGAGGTAAATACAAAAGAGATTGAGGGCAGCAAACATGCAACATCAAACACAGCATTAGCGGACATAAAGAGATATCTTCAGGACCTCGTAAGCGGGACCAAAACTGAGATATTAATTCAAATTAAACTAGAGATAAGTAGATTAATAAAAGAAAGGCTGGGCACCTCTCAAGGAGACACAGACAGAAGAATGGAGGAACACAAAAGGAGAGAAAAGTTTAATGAAGAATACAGAAAAAAACCTAGAATTCAAGAAGCAGATTCAAAAGAGATTATCAGGAAACTAAAGACTCCATAGAAAGCTGGCAAAACTGCTTGAAAGAAACCAAAGATAGACTATCAAAAATTGAACACAGGCTTGCAATGTGTGATCATGAAAGGGAAGATCTCTTAAATATAACAAGGGAGCAGGCAGTAAAGATACAAAGACAGGAAGACAACAAGAGGATCTATAACTTAAGAATAAAGCATGTGAATGAAGAAGCAGGAATCAAAACAGAGGAATTACAAAGGCTATTCACAGAAATTATTAAGGAAAATTTCCCAAGCATAGAAAAAAGAAATGATATGCAGAAGTATGAAGCATACAGAACTCCAGCCACCTACAACCAAAACAGAGTTACACCCAGGCACATAATAATCAGGATCCCGGAAATTCAATATAATAACAGAATATTAAAAGCCATCAGAGAAAAGAAACAGATCACCTATAAAGGAAAACCCATCAAAATCACAGCAGACTTCTCGACACAGACCATCAGGTCAAGAAGAGCTTGGAGTGAAGTAATTCAAGCCCTGAAGGAGAACAACCTCCAGCCCAGATTGATGTATCCTGCAAAACTCTCTCTAAAAATTAATGGAGAAACAAGATGCTTCCATGACAAAGAGGAACTAGGAGAATTTGTGACCACCAGTCCAACCCTACAAAAAATACTGAAGGATATTCTAGGGAGAGAGAACAAGAATACCAGCATTTCAGGAACAGTGGCAGAGAGGCCTCAGTGAACAGGGCAGATAGAGGAGTGGCACAAAAATATAGAAAACCAATGGCAGAAAAACAGAATATAAGATAAGGCAGAGAAGATTGGCTGTAATCTCTAGTATAGATGGCCTTGAAATAGTAACAGAGAGAAACATAGGCAGAGTAGATCAGGAGATAGGGTCCATTGAGATGCTCTATATAGGGAGGCAGTGGGACCCAAAACAAACAGTGTACCCCATGGGAGTGACATGGGAGGAATTGTCTAAAAAAGGGAGGCAGAGGATATTGTTAATTGGGTAACAAGATTTAAAATTGACATTATTCTCACCACTCTGCTTGGATGGATTATGTGCTGTTCCAGTTTGTCTACTTACACTAGACTTGAGGACATGGTCAGCTATCCCAAAAATAAGAAGACATATTATGGTAATCATCCCTAATTTCCTATCCACTTAATCTGAAGCCCTTTATAACTTATACTGTCTTATTATGACTGATATTATTTGAATCTGGTTTGTTAGATTGCTACTTTGTATTGACTGATTTTATTTAAATCTGTTATGATTGATTTCATCAGGTCTAAGAGTATAGGCAACTACATGAAGATGACAAGATTCACTAAGATACCCACTCTGGTTTGATTATTACTTGCTTTTGAAGTCTTATAATGTCTCCAATGCTTCGTTTTTATTAATGTTGTTATATACTGCTGAGACATCATGGTAACCATTGTAGATCACCTAGTATTGTGGTTTTATGTGACTTTTTTGCCTCATGCTTTTCTAGGAATTGTTTTGTTTTATCTTGCTTTTTGTTTTTACCTCTAATACAGAAAGTATAGATATACATGTAGAGACTCATGCATGTGTAGAGCTTATAAACAGTTTACAAGAACCAACTATATAACACATGTTGAAATGAAGAACTATTTGGAAGAAAAAGAGACACTACAATACCCAGTGCTGATTCCATAATATCATGATGTGAAATCCAGCAAAACTATCACTTTTTGTTCAAAGTGATTTTAGCTTGCTTTGTCTTGTTTAAGTTCAACACATATAAAGGTATGGACAGCTGTTTCAAGGAGAATGAGAGATACTATGACAGCCATTCTTGTCTTCCCTAATGTCTGGTCTTGAAGACCTGAAATGCCCTCCTCGTCCTGCTCAGATCAATTCCATGCTAGGTTGTTTCATGTGAATTCCCTATATGTGACAATATGGACAACTATTTGGAAGAAAACAAGAGTCAATATGATAGAGTGAATATCTCCAATTGTCTAGCTTTGAAATTTATGTCCCTTACATTGCTTTCTTGTGACCTGCTTTGTTCTGTTTTGTTGTGTTCAATTTTACCCTTTTGATATAATTGCATGTATATTTGAGTGGGTAAGATGGATGACCATATTGCTGTTTTTGTCAGATCATGGAGCAGTACTGTTAATAGTCTCACTGTTTGAATGTCTACTTTACATATTTTAACTTTGTAATTTCAACAACTATTTCTAAGAAGTCAGTATGTAATTTTTCAAGTAATAATTTCTTAGGATTTTTTGTTGTTGTTCTTTTCCTTGTTTCCTTGGAATTCTGTATTGTTGCTAAACTTTATTCTGTCTTGTTTTGTTTTTTCTCTTTAAATAAAATTTTTAAAAAATAAAAAATATAATGCTACTTCAACAATATCAAATACAAAGGAGCAAACTGTTTCAAAATGGAACAAATTCACTGTGTAGCCTCTGTTATTTACACTTCTAACAGCATCATTCTTTTGCTGTAATATATAGCTTAACATCTTAATAAAACATGCTTATTTACATTTTTCTATCCGATGATTGCTCAAAGATAATTATAAAGGTGTTAGAAAAATAAAGGAGCTTAGGCAAAACTCAATAAAATGAGGAATGAATTTTCAAAATAAAATAACATAACTTCAAAATTACATATCTATATTACATAATATACAGTAGAAGGAAAGTTATTTTCCATTTGATGTAGTAAACCTATAATCTAGATTTTAAGATAGTTCTCAAGGTAGCAAGAAATTACAAATAATTAAAAAATCACAACCCAAGTAGAAGTGTAGTGCATAGAAGCAACGCAGTGTAAGAAGACAGTCTATTACAATGGAATGGAAAGAAATGCAGCTTGGATCAGGTTGTTACATGTGAGATTATAAGCAGACTACTTATCCTCCTCAAGAACAATCTCTTGAACAGTAAAATTAAAACAATAAAAGCATCACAGATACTTAGGTGCATTATAAACAAATACCTATGGCATCTTTGTTGGGATTAGATGTAGACACTTCTCCAGGTGTGTGTGTCCACATGGTTGTGCATCTTAGACCACAGATGGATCCTTTGGGCTAATTAGGAAAAATATTCCCTACTTCCAGCAGATACAACTTTGCCCTGAGAAGCAAACAATATTTAGAAAAGCTTGAAATGATTTAAATTCCCATTTGTCCACTTTGCTGACTGTCTATAGATGTGAACAACTGGAGCATGTGTTCAGTACAAAACCCTCTTAATTATCGTGCATTATGTTAATTCTGACAGAAAAGTAAAGAAAATTAGTAGTGATTAGTTTTTCAGATTTATTGAAGATGGGCCAAAAAGAATAAAACTTTAGGGAGAGGCTTAGGTTTATTATTTATAAAGACTATTTAAAATTATGGCTTTTATAATTGACTGAGTTGATGGAAGTGCTAGAAGCTCAACTGGTGGGGACCGATTGATGGGAATAGATTTTAGGCCCTTGGAGGCTCTGTCTTGACCACAGGTCTTTTCTTTTGCTTTTTCAGCTTCTTGGTCACTGTAAGCAGAACAACTTCCTCTGCCACACTCCTGCCCTCATGACATTCTGCCTGGCCTCAGTCCCCAAGCAATGGAGCTAGTTGCTCTTGAACTAAAATCTCTGAAACCATGAGTCAATATAAACCTTTCCTGCTTTAAATCGTTCTTCTCAGGAATTTTGCCACAGCAATGGAAGCATGACTATCACAACATATATGTGTTTCACAAAGTATATTTTTAAAACTTCCTGTATAGATGTAAGCCAGTTTTAAGTAAGGAACTTGGTCTTAAAGCATGTCAATGCCATGTTCAATAATGAATAATTTATGTCATATGTCTCACAATGCAGCATTTTCCTCAAATAATTTATCAATGGAAATTTTTCATTTATTTGTAAGGTGTCATCTTGGAAAGCAGATATATGGAAGATTAGGTAACAAGATAGACAGATGATAGATAGATAGATAGATAGATAGTAGGTAGATGAGGGAGGAAGGAAGTCAGGCAGGGAGAGGAGGGGGGGTTTGGTTGTTACAGATAATTAATTGGCATTTCCTACTGTGGTAACTGGATAAGTAATGTTTTTAAGACTATTTATATCAAATGCTTTAGTATAAAGCCTACAAATCATTTATTCAGGAAAGAAGATCATAAACAGTCTGGAAAGTCATAAGCACAAGCTGACACAGGAGTCACAAGAACCAAAGGAAAATTCAAAGAAGCATTAGTAATTTCAGGTCTAGATGATGCTTCTTACGCATGGCATCAATCAGCATAGAAGTACATATTATCTACATAATGGCTGGCTGCAACCTCATTCTGCCTCTCAAAAAATTGAGAAAAAATGTGCTAATACCTTATTCAAACTCCTGAAAAACAACTGTCTCTGCTATGACTCAAAGTCCAAACACATTAAAAGAAAGTATATAATTCTACTGATTAAAATTAAAGGAACATTCATGAAAAGAATGGAAGAAATCAAAAGAAACATGTGCAAAGTCAAAGAAGCAATAACTGCCATGCATCATGGTGCATGACTATAATCCCAGCACTTGGGAGGCTGAGGCAGGAGAATCATTGGGAGTTTGAGACCACCCTGGGCTACAAAGTGAACTCAAGGCCAGCTTAGACTGCATAGTAAGATCCTGTCCCCAAAAATAAAAGCAAATAACTTTGAAAAAAATATTTGAGGCATATATTACTGATAATGACTAACACTCTAATGAATAAATTTAAAAGGTAGTTTAGCTGTCTTAATAAATCATTAGAAAAATGAGAAAAAGCCATGAAAAATTTGTTACTTTAATACAATTATAAAGTGACAGATGATTCTTAAATTTATGAAAATATGCTAAATTCTGCTTATAATGAGAAAAATGTAAATTCAAACTACACTGACATACAATTTCTCACATATCACATTGCAAAAAAATTAAAAAATGGGAAAATTAAACCAGAAACTCATCTACTACAGTGGTTGAGAAAGAAAATAAAGAAGAGCTGAGAGAATAGGAGTAAGAGTCCTCTGACTATACAATTTTGTGTATTTTTGACCCTTTAAAACTTGTTGAAGTTTTAGGTGTGGAAAGAAAACAAAATAAATAAAATAACAAAGATACGGGAAATCTCTAAAATAGATTCCAAATAACCTAACTCTACCTCAGGTTAACATTACATCCTTTCTAAAAGAAAAAAGCCAAACAAGTAAAAAATACAACAAATTAACTTTTAAACACAGTATTTGGATTATTAACTCAATCTAAGGAAGAAAAAAATTGCAGCTATTGAATTCTGTTTAGTAGGTTTGACTTTTACCATAGTGTATATTAGCAATTCCAAAACTATATTCTGCATATTCTAAGATTAAAAAAATTAGCAAATACACTGTAGAACTATAAACCACATTTGTCACTATTAGTAACAAAAAGTCCAAATAGGGAGAGGACTAGAGTGATGAAAAATAATATTCTTGCTACTAAGAAACACACTTGAAGTATTTTACTGGTAAAAAGGCATTGTGTCTTAACGCACACTTAAATCATTCACAGGGAAAAAAGCAAGAACAGGAGAACAAAAGAATGATATGAGACAGTGCAATACAAAATCCTAATTTCTTACCAATTTCCAAAAGAATTCTTAGACCACAGCCCAGTGACTGGAGGGGAAGTATTATACAGCAGTGAATCCCATAGGTATTGCATAAAAGGGCTAGGATCATTTACTAAGGAAAAGAGAATCCTCAGAACTCCTATGGGCTATTAGATACAGCATTTGATTTTATATTGATAACAAAGTTAAAAAAAATAATATACAGCATCATGGCCCACTTGCTGAAGTGGAAGTTATAGAAATAAGATGTTAAAAACATTTCTGGTTTAAGACTGGATCCAGTGGGTCTATGTAATGATTCTATGATCATTTCCCCAGTTCTTAAATTTAATGTAGCACCTTAAAAAAAACTTTTACTGCTTGTTGTTTATAAAAGTTACCATTATGGAAGTGAAAAAATAGTTGTATCTGTATAAAGCATTTATAAAACATATAAACAATAAGGAACAGCTTTCCTGAATAAGTAAACCAGAGCTTCCAATATGTATAAAGTACTGAATATTGTACTAAAATGTGTTGAATCTAATAAATGAATTGAGCAATGCTGAAGAATTCAAAATCAACATGCAATAATCATTTGTATTTCTATTCACTAAGAGCAAACTACTTGAAAAAGAAAACAAGACAATTTTATTTACCACAGCATCAAGTAGAATAAAAGGCTCAAGAATAAAGTTAACCAAGGAGGTAAAATACCTGCATTCTAAAAATTGTTATGGCATTGATAAAGAATTAAAAAGATATATGGAAAACCATCTTATGCTCATACATTGGAATGACTAATATCCTTAAAGTATTCATACTTCTGAAAGGGATCTACACATTCAATGAAATTCTTATCAAAATTTCAATGGCATTTTTCACAGAAACTATAATTCTATCCACATGTAACCATAGAAGACTGACTAGCTAAACTAATAATAAAAATGAACAAATTTGGAAGCATCATGCTTCCTGATTTTAAGCTTTATACCAAGTAATTTTGAAATTTAGATTATAATGATCATTAGTGAGGAATTTGTATAAAATGAGACATACAGACCAATGAAATAAGATAGACCAGAAAAACAAACATGTATGAACAGTGAACTTACTTTGACATAGATGTCAAGAACACATGATGAATAAATAAATGATAGCGCTGTGATCAACTAGGGATAAGAAAATTGGATATCCCCATGCCAAAAATAAAGATAGATTGTTATATTACACGATACACAGAGATAATAGTAATACAGATCAAAGATTTATATTCAAGACCTAAAATTCTTAGAAGAAAAGAGGAAAAGATCTTCATGGCATTGTGTATGTCAACAATTTCTTACATAAAACACAAAGGCACAAACAACAAAGTCAAATTGGACTTTGAAAATTTTAAAATTTGGGAAGTAAAAAGACATTATAAACAGAGTAAAGAGGCAACTCAAGGAATGAGAGAAAATATTTGAAAAACATACATATGATGAAAGATTAATATCCAGAAATGGAGAGAACACCTGAAACAAAATAACAAAATATATGACTTAATCAAAAATGAGCAAAGCTCTTAAACAGACATTTTTTCAAAGAAGATATACATGGAAATAAGCACATGGAAAAATGCTTAGCAACACTAATCATTAGAAAAATGAAAATCAAAAGTATATTGTGCTACTACCTCACACTTATTGTGATGGCTACTATTAAAAATAGCAACAACAATAAAAAGAAATGGCAAGTGTTGGTGAAAACGCAGATAAATTTTGACCTTTGTGCATTGTTGGCAATAATGTACAATGATTCCATTGTGAAAAACAATATAGTGGTTCCTCTAAAATGTAAAAATAGAGCTATCATATGATCTAGTGACTTCACTTCTAGGTATACAGTACCTTCCAAATAATTTAAGATGAAGACCTTAAAGACATTTGCACACATGTGTTCATAGTAACAATAATCACAATAGCTAAAACATGGATGTAACATGTATGTCATCAACAGGTGAATAGATAACAATGTGTAGCATATACCTGTGTGTGTGTGTGTGTGTGTGCAAGTATATATGTTTATGGACTTAAAAATTAAGAGAATTTTACAATATGTGATAATATAAGTGAAACTTGAGTGAAGAAATCTAGTCACAAAAAGGAAAAAATGCTGTAAGATTCTCTTTATATAAAGTACTTAGGGTAATCAATGTCATAAAGACAAAAAAGTCCAATGGTTATTGTCAGAGTCTGAAAAATGAGAAGAATAAGTACTTGTTCAGTGAATGTAAAACAAAATGGTCTAGAATTTCAGGTGTGATGGTGCGTACCTCTAATTCCAGCACTCTGAAAAGCTGTCAGGAGGATCACAAGGATAAGCCTAGCCTGGAATTTTTTTTTTATTTTAAAGAGAACAAAACAAAAGAGGACAGAACAAAGCAGATCAGAACATAAAAACATAAACAACACAGCACTTTACAACAAGATAACTGGATATTAACAGTAGCTACCATAATGTCTCTTTCTTTGCTATAGTTGAGCATGGCTTCAAATACAATGATATCAAACATAACAAAATATTATAAAACCATTCAAAAGAAAGAAATAATTACAGGGTATTCTGAACCGAGTAACAGAAAATGATCAATGGCTACTATAATATCTCATTTTCCATAAAAAAATTTGTTTATACTGTCACATATATTAAAGTCCCAATAAGACACAACATGATAAAACCAATTAGCCTGTATTTAACAAGACACTGTCTGAAAAAATTAGGATTAGGAGTATAGGTTAATACAAAGGTTTTGGTTTCCATCCTTAGTACTGAAAAAAATAAAAAAGAGAATAGAGTTATAGAGTTAGATGATGATTATAGTTGAATAACCTTATAAATATAATTAATACACTGACCTATGCATTACAATGATTAAGATACTAAGTTTGATTATGTGTATTTCTATATAAAAATGTGAATCAGTACTTTGAACACCCTGTTCCCATCAAGAAAAGGAAAAAAGTGGCCTAAGAACATATAAAATATGCTGAGTTCATTAGTAGTCACCAAAAGTTATGTTAAAATTATAACATACCAGTAAAATTTAAGAAATACACACAATGCATGTGTTGAAAGTATGTGTCCAATAGGAACTCTACAAGATGATAGTAAAAATATAAACTGTTTAAAATATTTTCAAATAAATTTTGAGAATGCGAGTAAGAATAAAATCAATTTAGTTGAGGTGGATGTGGTAGTGCGAATTTGTAATTCCGCTACTTTGGAGGATGAGGGGGAAGGATTGTGAGTTTGAGGCTATCCTGCAAAACTTGGTGACATCATGTGCCAAATGTTTAAAAAGTAATAAAATATAAAGAGCTGGAGCTGTAATTCTAAGGCCTTGTGTTCTAAGTTTAGTATAACATACACAACAGAAGTTGATAATAAAAAACAAATAAACTATTTTTATTTGGGGCTACTTAAGATCGCAATCTGAGAAAACAGAGATTTGATAATTTTTGAAAATGAGTTCCAAGGTTTTAAAATATGATGCCCAAATTTAATGTTTGAAATCATTCTCTAGTCAGCGATTTTGAAAGATATTAAGGACTGAATTGTTTTGTAATAAAGGGATAGGGTCTTGCTTCAATCTACAGATAATTTAGGGGAAACAAAGGTGGGAGTAAGAGTGGGTTGTGGTTGCGATTTTAAATGGTTAATGGCTAGTTATAGTTTGTTTCAGTCCAAATATCAAGGTGCATCCTAATTCAAAGGTTGAGCTGCCAGTGTATCTGAGACTGTTTTATAAATGGCCTCCCAATCCCATTTTAAATGCTCCAAACATGTAACACTCCATTTTGATTTTCTTTACTTGACAGGAAAGCTAAGGGTATTCATGCCCTATGGCTAAGCATTTCTACACTCACATCTCTATCAAACAGAAGTGTGGGCCCATTTACACCAAGCAGTGTGTAAAAGAACATCTTAACACTGTTGTTTGTAACCACGCAAAGAAGCAATAAGGCCAAACTTATTGAAAAACAAAATAAATAAATTAATTTTAATAAGTTGAACCATAAAATACTGACAGATTAAAATTACATACATGTTTCCCATAAATATAATGCTGTGAGGAAGAACCTATGATTTTTCTAGATAATTTTGTTCAAGTAAAGTAAAAATTCAGGTACACATAAATCATAAGCATATGTACTTAAGAGATAAAACCATAAAGATAAGAGAATAAGTATCATAAAATTCATATTTTCTTTGGAGCAGAAAAGTAATAATTATGACAGAGTCTGAGGAAGGTATTTAGGTTGATGGCTTTATTTTATTCCTTGGACTTAAGGGTTATAAAATAGAAGCCAACTATATGAGAAGGGATTATATGGTTCACTCCTGATTTATACATCCCAAAATGTGTATTATAGCTCAATATACAATGTGATTAAAGTAAAAAACAGTTTAAAATATTTCTCTAATATTTGGGATTGTTTTAATTATAAGAAAACTTTTGCTTAGAACAACTAAGATATAAGGGTATTTGCTGAAGGCAAATACAAGGTTCAGTAGCTGGTGGCTGAAAATTGATCTCACTACTAGAATTATTTGCTTTTAATTTAGTCTCTATTTCACATAGTTCAGGTTTGGGCTACCAGAAAGGGATGTCTTGGGGACAATAAGAAAGGAAATTTTAATACTTGTGGATACAGTTGTCCAATTGCTCTTCAGGGACAGAAAAACTCAGAGATGTTTGAATAAATATTTTTGTGAAAAGATTGTCAGTAGGAAATATGATCCACAGTGAAGAGGAAACATAAACACACAGAGGCAAGGTAGAAAGGCTGTATTAATATATCATTACATGTAAAAAGTACCACTGAAGAAATATTATGTATGTAAAACATATTGAAATGTTTTCAGAAAATATACAAATATGAAGATAGACCTATGCATTTTTTAGGAAAAAATAGTATAAAGTGTTTTATGTGAAAACATTTCTACAGAAAAGTTCTAACTAAATGGTAAAAGAATGAAGTTTAAGGAAAGTTTTGAAAGGTATAACTTTTGCTACATACAAGAAAATCAATAGACAACAAAATCAAGTGAATTTTGTTTAAACCGAAAAAATTACCCAACTGCCTGAGTCAGGTTTCTTTTATGGTAAATTAGACACAGTTTTTTTTTAATTGCAAGAATACATCCCTCAACTTCTGAGAAAACAGCAATGTGATTAAAACACCTATGAACTTGAAAGGATTAGATTTCTTTTTATACCAATCTCGTTTGATGTCTGCCAATTAGATAAAGATACAAGAGCTAAAGTCACAACAGTAAAGTTTCTTCTTCAAATGAAGAAAACACTTCTAAAATCTTTTGAATATTCATCAAGAATCTCCTGCTAGATATTTTCTGTGTGCATTCACTTAAGTCACTTCATTCAATATTTATGATCAACCAATGGAACTGGAATTATTTTCTAAGCTTTATAGATGAGAATATTGACACACAAAGTATCTTTTCTATTCATTCACTAAGGAACTGGTATGTTCAGAATTTAAACACAGCTCTTCTAACCCTAAAGCCATTTGTTTTTTGTGCCTACATGCTGCTTTTAGATACTACAGTATTAAGGTTTATCAGTCACAATAGAGCCAGAAAAATAGAACTCATGTCAGTTAGTTCAACAAAGAGAGTTATATATAGGAAGTTAGTCCCAGGCTGTTACAACTGACAAAATAGGGCAAAGGGAGATAGCCCAGAAGTTATCAAAGTGGGAGAAGCTACTATCATGACTAGGGCTGCAGAGAAAATAGAAGGAGCTACTGTCACCAGAGCCCAGGGTGTGTGCTCCTTTCGCAAGAAGTAAAAGCTTGAAATAAAATCTATTTGGGAGTATAGTACAAATAGTTACCAAGAGGAATTGGGAACCATGGAGGAGTGCCCATCTGGCAGGAGATACTGTCATAGGAGTTGCTGTAAAATAGAAGCTAGGAAAGCAGAGGAAGGTGTTGCCTTATGAGCATGGAAACCACAGTTCCTATAGACACATAAAAGACACTGCCAGAAGCTGAGAGTAGAAAATATACCCTGGTTTCATATCTCCAGTTTGCAACTAGTATCTCCTTGTTGGCTGGGCCCAAAAGAAGCAATTTGATAGGGAGTTTGGAAGTGTAGTTTGCAAGTCCTTCTTCTATGATCTGTAATACAGAGCAGAGCACAAGAGATTTCAGAACAAAGTGAAAAATGATCAAATCACAAAGCTGATTTTTAAGTCTATCTCACAAATTAAGTCAGCTCCAAAAGGAGATGGTGAGTAGAAATCTAAAGTATCTAAGCAAGCTCATGTTAGAATAATTCATTTAACTTGTAATATTTATTCTTTGCTTCCCAAGAAAGTTAGCCACCATGTAACTTGAATAAATACACACTTGCTTTTTCACTCAGTAAAAAGTACAAATAAGTAGTGCTGTACTAAAAGGAGGAGAAAGCAAGCTGAAATGTAGGAGGGAAAGAAAGATCTCTGCTATTGTATAGGATTGATTTAAAGGCATAAAGTAGACAGATGTAGAGATGAGTCTAAAAATAAGGCTATATCTCAGCATTGTCTGTTAATGCTTATAAGGGACAGTGATTTGAATGATAATTCCAACTGTTGGTTTTGCTAATGTCTGAAGAGAGCTTTGAGAAATCAATTCTTTTGTTATATAAAGTAGCAGCTTATAATTAGAGGAGAGAATTCACATTTGAAACAAAAGAATTGATTTCTAATTCTAGGTAGTGGAAAAATAGATAGTACCAAGAAATGCAAGACCAAAAAAATCTGTGAAAGACAAAGGAAAATGAAATAGAAAAAAAAGAAGTGTTATTTCATTAGAATACATAAGTAATACACAATTTGTGTTTTCTATTATTTTCTGTAGTTATCTTAAAGCTATAAATTATAGAAAGAGTGATACCAGATCCATCCGAAAACACTTATGTTCCTTACAAGTACCACTCAGTGATATCCAATAAAATCTTCTGACATGGTGGGATAGCTGGTATTGTTTCCTTTTTACAAACAGATTTATTATATATAATTAACAATAAACCATACATATACAATATGGACAACTTGATGATTTTGAACAAATGCAAACACCTATGATACTCTTTTTACAATCAAGAAATAGACATATTCAGCACCTACAAAAACTTCTTGTGTCCCTTTGTTTTTTGTTTGTGTGTTTGGTTGGTTGGTGGATTGCTTGATTTTTGGTGTGTGTTAAGAACACAATATTTCTTATCAAATTTGAAGTGCACACACAGCATTGTTAACCATAGGTACTATATAATTAATAGTTCAAGAACTTATTTACCATAACCAAAGATATACATTTATTGAACAACTCAAAATTTCCCACACATTCCCATCCTGATAAAGGTTATTGCATACATTTTTACCACACTTGTTTCTCATAGTTAAAGATACTTTATATAAGTAGAAACATTCAAAATTTGTCCTTCAATGATGGCTTATTTCACTTAGCATAGCATCCTCTTGGTTAATACATGTTGCTGCAAGTGACAAGATTTCTTTCTTGTTTAAAGATGAATAATATTCCATTACATGTACAGACTACACATTCTTTATCCATGGATATCTGAGTTGTTTCCACATTACTGTAAATAATGCTGCAATAAATATGGACTATAGATATATCTTTGAGATACTGATTTCATTTTTTGGGTATATATACAGAAGAGGGATTGCTGGATCATAGAATAGTTCAAGTTTCAATTTTTTGAGGGAGGGTCCTCTATACTAGTTTCCTTAATGATTGTGCTAATTTACATTCAGACAGTGCACAAGTATTCTTTCTTTCTATATATTCTTGCCAACACTTTTTATCTCTTGTCTTTTTGCTAGTAGCTATTGGGTTCTTGGGCTAACCTCAGTGTCCTAAGCAAGTGGATGCCAAATGACTTAAATAAATGAGAATGGTAGTATGATTTTGGTGCATACAGGAAAGTCAGAACTCTGTCTAATGAGTAAAGACAAAGAGCTCTACCATGCAGCTTGTATTTATTTGTGATACTGAGGCAAGACAGGAATTGAGTGGGATCTTGGGAGTCAGTTCAAAGACTTCTCCAAGCAGTAAATTTTTATCAATTCAGATAACTGCTTGATCTCTAAGGCTGGCAGTTTTATTGCTTTGGAATAGGGGGTGTCAGCAGCCCACGTCTTTGGCTGCCTCAGTTGTGGTTATCTTGACTTCAGAGCACTACGCATACTCTGTTTTCCAACACAGCTAGAGGTCTCCATGTTCAGCAACTTAACCATGTACAGCCCGGTCTCGAACAAGTAGCCATACTAATGTGTGCTGCTATATCCTTTTGTAAATTTGATTTTCATTCCCTGATTGTTAACGGTGTTGACCATCTTCCCTTACAATTGTTGGTCATTTGTAGGCCTTCTTTCCTGAAATTTCCATTCAAATCCTTTACTGCTTTTTTTTCCCTTTGTGATGCTGGGGATTGAAACCATGCTAGTGAAGTACTCTACCTCTGAAATACAACTTTAGCTCATTTTAAAGATTGATATTGTGACACGTTCTTACTAACTTGACCAGGCTGGTCTTAAAGTTGTAATTTTTCTAGGATTATAGGTATGCACCATTGTACATGATGATTACACATTTTTAAATTGAGTTACTTGTACTTTTCATTGAGCCATATGAATTTCTTATGTAATATTTTAGAACCCAAGATATTTTGCAAATATTTTCTCCTCTTATGATGGTTACCTTTTCATTATGCTGATTGAAACTATGCAGAAACTTTTTCAGATTATTGTAGTCTTACTTTACTTTTGCTGTTATTGCCATGTATTACAGGTAATCTCTAAAAAATTTGCTGCCATGACAAATATCAAGAAATTTCTCGTTTTTTTCTACAATTTTCACACTTTTAGATATGATATTTAAGTTTTTGATTCATTTTAAGTTGATTTTGTGATTGTGAGATCAGGTAGGAGATCAATTTATTCTATTTCTGTTCTTGTTATTTTTGTATGTGGCAATTCAGTTTCCTCAACATCATTTTATGAAAAGAGTACCCTTTCCACATCGTATATCCTTGGCATTCTTTTTTTTATTTTAAAGAGAATAAAACAAAAGAGGGCAGAACAAATCAGATCAGAACAGAACAACACAAGCAACACAGCACTTTACAGTAAGACAACTGGACATTAACAGTAGCTATCATAATATCTCTTAATCCTTGGCATTCTTGTCAAAGATCAGTTGATTGTATTTATGTCAATATATTTCTCCATGCATTATTCTATTCTATTCTGTTCTATTCTATTCTTCTATAAATTGGTCTTACTAGCAATAAAATACTATTTTAATTACTGCTGCTTTGCAATGTATCTCAAAATCAGGTGGTACAATGACTCCAGCTTGGTTCTTTTTCCTCAAGATCATTTTGGTTATTCTGGGTCTTTTGTGGTTCTTTATTAAGTTTAGTGTTATTTTTTCTTATTTCTGGAAAAGTTTTGATGAGAACAGCATCACTTAGGGTGATATGGACATTTTAACAATATTAAGTTTTCCAATCTATAAACTCAGGATTTCTTCATTTGTTTGGGTCTTATAATTTCTATCAGTATTTTATGAGAGACTACTTTTGTACAAAGTCTCTCATACTCATAAGTATTTTATTTGTTTAATACTATTGTAATATGGATTGTTTTCTTACTTTCCTTTTCAGATATTTCATTGTGTGTACAGAAACACAACTGATTTCTGTTAATTTCATAGCTTGAAAATTCAGTGAATTTATTAGTTATAATTTTTTAGAGAAACTTTTGCTGTTTTAGATATACAGTCTCATTAAAAAACATGTAAGTGTACTTCTTCCTTTTGATTTGTTCTGGTAAAATTCCCAGACCCATAAAATATACGATGACTAAATCAGGAAAAATTACAAAATCTATACAGACCAATTAGAAAGAGACTGAATCAATAATTTAAAACCTCTTGACAAAGAAAAGTATATGACTTTACCAGTGATTTCCACAAAACTTTTGAGAGAGAATTAATGCCAGTTCTTCTCAAACATGTGAAAAACTGAAAATGAACACTTCCAAATTCATTTTAGAAGCCAGACAAAGATGATAAAGAAAATTATGGACTAATATACCCAATGAACATAAATTCAAATTCTTAAAAATTACTGGCACATTCACATCAACATTATATTGAAAAAGCCACATGCCATGACCAAGTGGAATATATCTCTTTTAGTCCATCACAGCTTGCTATGGCTTGTGTCTAGATGTCACACCAAAGCCACATGCACTAGGGTGTGTAATGCTGGGGTCAAAGGTGTGTGATTACTAAATTAGCACACTGATTGGTTTGGCATAGTTCTGGGAGTGGGTACTGGGAAGGCCCTTCCTGGGTGTGAGTGCTACAATGGCAGGTAGCCCATGCAGAATATAAGGGACAGGAAGAGGGTTGTTGGCATCAATTGTCACTGCTTGCAGCCTATCACTTCACTGCTTTGCTGCCTTCTGCCTACCAAGAACTGCTTTTTCTCTGTGATACTCCTCTGCCAAGCCACCCTGCCTTGGAGTCAGCCAACTATCAACTGAAACTTCTACAAACTGTGAGTCAATTAAACCTTGTTTCCTTTAACTTTCGGTGTCAGGTATTTTGTCTCAGCAATGAGAAAAGTAGCCAAGACAGGGCTCCATAACAGAATAATACAGACGGGGTGATTTATTACCCAAGAAAATAATTTCTGACAGTTTTGGAGACAGAAGTTCAAGATCAAGGTGATAACAACTGGAAGGCTGGTAAGGGCATGCATCTAGTTCACAGACGGCTCACTCATTCTCACTTTGAAGAAGCAAGAGTACTCTCTAGGGTGTCTTTCATGAATATTAATCCTAGTCATGAATGTTGCATCTTCATGAACTAAGCAAAGTCCCCACCCTGAAATACCATTAGAGTGGAGTTTAAGTTTCAACGTAAGAAATTTGAGGGGACATGTCATGTTTACAGATTTCAATATGTTGAAGCATTCTTGCATTCTTGGTATATATCCCAGGGCTGATAATAGTGAATGATCCTTTTAATGTAATGTTGAATTCGTTTTGTTAGTATTTTGGTGAGGATTTTTGTAGTTAGGCTCATCAGGGATATTGTCTTACGATTTATTTTTCTCTTATAATGTGTTTGTCTCATTTTGGTTGCAAGGAAATGTTGGCCTAATGGAATGAATTTGAAAGGATTCATTGTTTTTCAAATTTTTGAAATAATCTGAAAAGAATTGGCATTAGTTCTTCTGAGAATGTTTGGAAGAATTTAACAGTATAGTCATTAGTTCCTAGATTTTTCTTTGAAAGATTTTTTATTACTCATTTAGTCTCCTTATTCATTATTTATCCGTGCATATTTTCTATTAAATACTGATTCAGTCTTGGTAAAATTCACATGTGTCTAGAAATTAGTCCATTTGTTCTATATTATTCAATTTGTTGGCATATGATAGCATCGTAGTCGACGTGATTCTTTCTGTGGTTTCTATGTAATGTCTCCTCTTTCATTTCTGGTTTTATTTGAGTAGTTTTCCTCAGACAAGTTAAGATTTTGTAGATTTCGTTTATCACTAAAAGAAAACCCTTAGTTTCCTTGATCTGTTGTTACGTTTTTAGTCTCAGATTTCTTTTTCTGATATTTTCAATTTTTATTTTTAATTGGCATATAATAAATATACACATGTGGTGTACCACATGAGCCTTTGATACACAATTAGATTGAACAATGACCAAGTTAGGGTAATTGTCATTTTCATCATGTTAAACATTTATCACTTCTTTGTGACAAACTATTTATTACATTAAGTGAAATTAGTGAAGCACAGACGATAGCTATTATGTTGATCTTACTCATATGTGAAATTAAGAATGTTGATAGTATAGAAGTAGAGCGTAACAGTGTTTACCACACTATAGAAGGGAGTGGAGGTGGGGAGAAGCTGATCAACTGGTATATTATGAAGTTGTGCAATTGCACTGCAAAATACTGTGATTGCCAATAATATATAGTGCAAATCAACTATTTCTTGTGTCATGTTTATTAATTTCTCGTACCAACTTTAAGCTTACTTTGGTTCTCCTTTTTCTAGATCCTTGAGTTATCACACTAGGTTGTTTATTTAACATTTTGTGATGTAGGTGTTTGCTGCTGCAAACTTTCCTCTTGCAGCTGCCTTTGCTGCATCCTATAGGTTTCGATGTGTTGTCTCAAGATAGCTCCTAAATTTCATCTTTATTTTCTTCCTTAACCCATTTTTTTTTGATAAGTATACTGTTTAATTTCCATATGCAGTATATTTGAAAAGTTTTCAAAATTCTTGATTAAGTACATACTTCCCAAAAAGTTACGATTGCAAACCCACACCTGGTTTGAATTTATTCTTACTAAGTTTGTTATGACTTACTCTGTGATGTAATATAAAATAGATCATCCAGAACACCTTGTGTGTGCTTAATAAAAGTGAGTATATTTTGTGTATACTTGAGAAAAATGTGCATACTGCTGGTGGTGAATGAAATTTTCTGTATATGTTTGTTAGGCCCATTTGGGCTACAGCATTAAGACTCTGCTGTTTTCTTATTGATTTTCGGTCCAGATGACCTATTTTTGAAAGTATCACATTGAGTTTCCCTATTAGTAGTGTATTGCAGCCTATCACTTACTTTAGGTCTATTATTATTTGCTTTATGTATTTGGGTACTCTAATTTTGGATGCATATATGTTAAAAATTGTTATATCTTCCTGAGGAAGTGATATTTTAGCATAATATAAAGACCTGCTTTGTCTTTTTATAGTCTATTTTATACAAAACTATTATAATTATTTTTGCTCTCTTTTGGCTTCCCTTTGCTTAGAATATTTTTTACTATCTTTCATCTTCAGTTGATTTGTCCTTAATGCTAAAATCAAGTTGAGGGTTGGTTTTTTGTTTTTATTTTGATTTGTTTTTTAACCACTCTATCACCCTGTATTTTATATCAGAGAAATTCAAACCAATTATCGACAGATAAGGAATTACTACTGAATTTTATTGTCCACTTACTGCTTTGTAAATTATTCCTCTTTTGCTCTCGGCTGTCTTTCTTTGTAATTAGGTGATATTCTTTACTATGATGCATTCAATTCTTACTTTTTATCCTTTTTTGCATAAACTATAAGTTTTGGCTCTGTGGTTACCTTGAGGGTTATAAAAATTTATTATAGTTGTAACAGGCTATTTAAAGTGGATAACAATGTAGTTTGCACAAGTACAAAACTACTTTTACTCCACATGCTTGCAAATTTTGATTTCTAATGTCACTTTTACATTTATATTGTGTACTCACTATTGTAGTTATTTTTACTTTTGTTTTTATCATCTATGCGAAAGCTGTAAGTGATTCACCCATCACCACTACAATACTAGAGCATTTTAAATTTGAGTGCATGATTTTCCTAGTCATTTTTATACTTTCAGATATTGTTGAGCTACTAATCCTTTTCATTAATCTTGAAGAACTCCCTTCAAGATTTCTTATAATGCAATGCTCTTAGTAATGAAGTCCCTCAGCCTTTATTTGCCTGTGAGTATTTTTATCTATTTCTGAAGGCTAGCTTTGATTGACAGTATCTTGTTTGGCAGTATTATTCTTTCTCTAATGTGAACAATCTCGTGATACTCTCTCCTAGTCTATAAGGTTGAGCATTGTTTCATATGCTTGTTGGCAATTTGTGTTTCTTTTGAGAAACATCTATTCAGGTAATTTGTTCATTTAAAATTCAGATTTTTTATTTGTGAAGATTTTTCTTTATCGAGTTATTTCAGTTCCTTAATACAGCAGGTCTAATATTGAGTTCCAAGGCAAAATGCAGTGCTTACTTCCTCTCCTGACACCAAGTAGGAGGGATCTCTCTCCATCATATGCTGTGTAGAACCTGTGTATGTAGTGGAGAGTAATGTAGGTAATGTGAGTAAAGTACAATTGGTCTTTTTACTTTCTTAAATGTCTTTTCTTATTTTTGTGCAATGATCTCTCCCTGGTTTTCTAAGCTTTTGTGAAAATACTTTCAGTAGTGGATAATTGTTTAAATTGATGCTTGGGGGAGGAATGCTGGGAAAGCCTATTCAAGTGATGGAAAACCTTTTAGAGACTGAGTGCCCAAACTGCAACAGCAAACTCACTTATTTATTGCAAAGTGCCAGGACTACAATTAAACTCAAATAGCAAGGTTTTGGTTAGAGAAAACAACAACCAAAGCAGCTCATTCACTTGGCTTGCATGCCAACTGTGACACACGTGCCATATGTTCACTACCTGGCATTCTGTTATGTTCCTAATATTATCCTTTTCAGTCAGATCATGTCTGTCCTCAAAACTCCAATAATGCCATGTTATTTAGCACAAATCAAAGCTTACCATGGCCTACAAGGCCTTATATGATTCGTGTCCTCTGATGTTAACTTCTATTTCTTTGCCCTTTGTTGACTCTGCTCCAGTCACACTGGATTTTGCTTACAAAAGTAAGACACCATTTGTGCCTACGCACTAGCTGATTCCTCTGCTTAGAATCATCCTTACACTAGAGTATTCTGTATTTTCTTCATGGCTGTCTTCTTCCTGCCTTTGAATCTTATTGTTCCAATTCCCCAAACATGGTGACTGGTACTACTCTATTTGGTACTGTAACCTGTTCTTAGCTACTGAACCCCTAAACCTGAACTTTCAATTTATTTTTTACTATCAACCTTAATTTGGCAGATGATTTGTGTATGTGTAAGCATATATTTTTGTGTTGATTTTAAATTGTCTAATTTATCCCAATGTTTATTATTTTTCCCTTTTATTGACTGCTTTCTCCAGGAAAGCAGAGATATTGCCCATTTTGTTCACTGATATGTCCCAAGCACCTTGATGGGTGCTTAATACAAAATAAATATCTTATAAAATATATTAAATACATTAGCCAATGTTTATTAACCAAGACAAACGGTCCAGCATGTACGTGTAGAATGATTTTAATGCATATGTATGGATAGAATGATTTAATGTATCAAACTTTTGTGAGTAAGCTTGATTGTTATTATAACATGAAAACTGCTGAATCAGAATTTTCTAAATGAAATGTCATAAAGTTTCTTCAGTTAATTTGCTCAAAATATTTTAATAGTGTTATAAAATCCTAGATGTGTTCAATTGGGTTAAAATAATGGTATTAGAGAAAATTCTAATTTTCTCTATGCCCAGAGTCTTCCATATTTAATTTTAAAACCTACGACATTTCATTAAAATGTATGTTGTATCTAATTTTCCAGGAAATTTTAGAGTATAAAAGAAGAATGAATATTCAAAGCAATTTCCAGTTAAGCTAGTTAAAACTTTCAAATGTAAGCCAGTGGAGCCTGTGTCTTTTCTAGATGTGAGACTGTTCTTGGCATGCTCGTGTAGGTCAATATAGCTCCCAACAATTTTAACCTTTGCTCAGTGCACCTATTTACTAAGCCCTTTATCACTTTCTGTACTCTTTCCAAGTTGCTGCTATTGATTCAAAGCCCCAAGACAGACATAGTATTCTCATAACACTTGACCACTGCTGACAGCTGTGGGAAGAAATCTTGCTGTTTTTAGAGCCTTTGCTTCAGTGTACATCCCATTTTCAGTCCCTTTCTTAAAAGAATTATAATGCTGACAAATTTAACTATGAGCCCATAATAAACCTTGGAAATTTTTTTTCTGGCAACTGCTTCAAGTTGGTTATTTCTGATTGTGTAGTCATGGAAATTATGCTTTACCTTTAAAATTTATGTTTTGGTCTTAAAATTTTCCCATATGATCAATGTTAAAATCAGCATTTTCCTCACTTCTACTTGAGAAGGTCAGTATTACTTTGTTTTATGGACAGGCTACTTGAAAACCTTGTCAAGGTTGCCACTTTCATCGAAATGTGACAAGTCCATGTTATCCTATGTCTTTATAGCTATATGAATAGAAATCCTTGAGAACAAGGCTATTCATTTATTTTATATATTCTTTTTAGAATTTAACGTGCAATATGTACTCCGTTCCTGCTAGTAGCAGCATAGCCTGGTCCCCCATTATCTCTTACATAAACCAGAGCTATAAATTCCTAGCCTCCCACCCCAGTTTTCTTCATAAGTGATGTGGGCTATGGATACAGTGAATCACGAGTAGCCCAGATATTACCTGTTCTACTAATTTGCATGTTACTCTCAGTCTCCAAAATGTCTTTCACTCATTGCCTCCTGGCTTAATCCTGTCCATCCTTCCAGATTCATTTTACACACTACCTCCTCTGACATAGTATCTCTGATGCCTCACAGTGGCAGTATAGGCTATGGTTGAGGGCTGAGGTTTGAAAGGAGATTGCTGGGTTGGGTTGTTCTCTTTCTTATTAACTTTATAATTGCAAGTGAGTTACTAACCTCTTTGTATCTCCATTCCCTTAACTTTAAAGAAAACAGTGACATCTCTCCATAGGACTGTTGGAAGGGTTAAATAAGTTGATAATACAAAGAGTTTAGGATAGGATTTGTTTCATACTAACACTCAACAAATTTAGTTCTTATATGTAGTATACTAGACATTTCTATTTTGTTATCAGTCTGGTGCCTTAAGCAGATCTTTCTGCAAGATTTTATTACTGCTGCTTAACATTCATTTTTTACTAGTACATGTTTATAGTATATAATGATTAAAAGCATTGTGGGGACTTGGTACATGGCTGCACTAGTCTACACTCCCACCAATAGAGGAGAAAGGTTCCTTTTTCTCAACAGCCCTGCCAACATTTGGTATTGGTTCATTTCTTGATGATAGCCATTCTTTCTGGAGATGGAATCTCAGCATTGTTTTAATTTGCATTTTTCAAATAACCAGTCATATCTTAATTTATTGTACCCCTCGTTCTCCCTCCCTCCACCTCTAGATTCTCTTCTCATTTGCAAAAAAGATGTCTAAACCATGAATAGACTGAGCACAGATAATTTTACTCGGTCATCTACTGGACTATGCTTCATAATGCAATAAATATTGTTTGAATGGCCGAAAAAATAAACTGAAATTCTTTTCTAATGAAAGTATTAATAACTCATGATTAGTTCTTAAAATCTGCCAGAAGAATTACATGATGATTTTAAAGTAATATACAGAAATTGTTATGTTGCTTATTAACATTCATTGGTATCAGGAGCTCTATTATTCACTGTACTCACAGTAATATTTTTTCAAAAAAAAACCCTATGAAAGTGATACTGTTAAGATTTGAAGAAGGTGAAACCAAGAAGAATATGGATTTTTTTTATTTTCATAGCGGTACCCAAGAATATACCAAGTGACTTCTTTTCCCCTACAAATTCAGTATTGCATCCAAGTGGTCATTCTATGTTCAAGTTCATTATTTACAAGAAAAATACACTGCTTCAGTCATTAATAAATCAAATAGAAAGTGACACTTGTTGAACTCTATTTCACTATTTCTGAATAAGAGTCAACATATACACACAAAAAAGTTCTATTAATATCAATGGCAACATAGGAAGTTTGAGAGATTTTCCTTTCTTAATGTACTATGTTTCACAATGCTGAAATAACAGCTGGAGCCTTACAGTTTATCTATATTTGTTGCCCAGTCCTCATGTTTAGAAATAGCACAGTCCTGTGACAGTTATAGCTTTCATTTTATAGTGATAATAATTATTAAACTAATTTTATTATAACCTAAAATCTATTATTATTGCATTTTATATAGATTGCTAACATTTAGCTATTAGTGCATTATTTCAGATTGACTCAATGACAAAAAGTTTTTAAATGCTTACTCATTCATTCATATACCTCTGGGAGGAGCAGACACATTTCCTGCTCAACCCCAACAAGGAAGCATGTAGCCCCAACAGATGCTGGAAGCTGAAGAAGTTCTAAGATTAAGCAAAAAGGACTAACAAACTTATAAGGAGAACCCAAGTATAACACCCAAAATCACTTCTGGAAAATTAAGTGGAGAAAAGCTTAGAAAAATTTTTTACAGTACCGGGTATGAAACCCAGCCCTTAAACATGCTCGAAAATTTCTCTACCATGTAGCTATGCTGCTATCCCAGGATGAACATTATTAATAGCTCAACAATTTGATGGAATAACTGAAGAGCAGGCCAAGGAAATACACAAGGGTTTAAAGAGTTGAGAGTTGCTACACAAAAGAGTCTAAACTAAAAATGTATCTGTGTACAATCTTTTCCACAAGCATCATAAATAGATGTAGTCAATCAAATAATAAAATCATTTTTTTGGGGTCATTAGACCAAATATAGAATCCTGGATTAGAACATCTGAGTGTTCATTCTCTGGTTGTGGTCATCAGGAGATGGAAAGAAAATGGATTTTACCTTTAAGTGTCTCTTACTGGAAGATGGACTATCACTTACTGAAAGCCTCAGATGCAGGGTTCTTTGAAACTAGAAAAACGAATCCCTACAAGGTCCTAGTCACATTGTTTCAGTCACACAAAGAATTTCATTAAAGCCTATCTCCTCCTCAACAATGTGATTACATGGTTTCTTTAAATTAACTCTGCACCTAAGGCCAGTGCGTTTTAAATGTATCTGTTGCTCATGTTCTAAGGAGTTCTTGCTAGACTCACAGCATCTGAAATAGTTTTTTTTTTCCATTTTGGGGTTACAGAAACCTAAAGAACTTACTGGCTTAAATCTCAGAAATGGATTCCCACTTCTCAGTTTGTAGCATGGATACAATTTACCTATGTCTATACTGTTAAGCAATCAAGTTGCCTGGTTGACTGGACTTCCACATGCCACTATCTGTGCATTTCATCATATTCTTTCCACATTTGAGTGTATGCCAACCAGGAGCAAAATATAACTGCATATGACCCCAATCACACTGGGCATTTAGCTCAAGCCATGCATCATACAGCCTGTGGACTTGGCTGAACTATGCGTCTCTGATCCCACACCTTCATTTCTGCTTTTGTTCCAATTTCTAGCAGCCCAACTGCTAAGGGGACATAATCATTTTCCAGATAATATTCTCTATACATTAAAAACAAAACAATTGCTTGAGGAAGCACAATTAATCACGTGACTCAAATTAGACACTATCCCCTCAATAATACATGTTCATAGCAGCAGACACCAAAACAGCATCAAACAAAACAGAGGTTAATTGGGAGTTGGGAAGTATGTCAGACCACAGTACAATTTCAACTCTGTCAAGGAGAGATAAAAAAGGAAGTCTTAGATTGCAGTGGTTTTAAGAAAGTTTCAGGAAGGTAGACGAAGAGCCCTTGAGCCAAGGTCCTTCTTTAGAGAAATCCCGTATCGTTCAAGAATGTGTCTGCCTTTATACATTGCTATGCACCACTACTATTGGCTAGCTGGACCCTGTAAAAAGTGTGGAGATGAACTCAGAACTCAGCAGCTTGGGTCACTGCTCAATTATGCCTCCCACAGTAGGAGATCTGAGAACACTTTCATGGTTGCCACACCCCGCTGTCATTTTGGTAATTATGAAGACTATTAAATGTAAATGATTTACTTGGATCAAGCCTGGAACTTTATGTACCTTGGAAACTGATACTTCTCAATTATTTTAGCCTTCATGGCCAGCTAGATTTGCCCTTATTCAGATTATACTGGTTATGAGTTTTATAAATGTTGAACTATGAGAATCCATGCCCCATGGAACTGGCATTCTAGTGAAGGTTAGAGACATGTCAGCAATGATATATAATACAAGGTGAAAATAAATGTGTGTTTAATAAGGGTATAAGCAGTTGAGAGGAGCCCAATTCATTTGTATTCATTGTTTGAAATAATGAGGGCTAATGAGTTAATGAGGACCATCGAGAGACCTGTAGTTCCCAAACTTTAGGACCCATCAGAACTATCTGGAGGGCTTGTTAAAACTTGTAATGCTGAATCCACTCACACCTGATGAGTTTTTGAATTGGGAAGTCTGGAGATGGAGCCTGAGAATTTGCACCTCTAATTTTCCAAGTGCTGCTGATGTTGATGCTCCAAGTAGCACTCTTGGTCCAAGTGAATTAAAAGAGAATAGTGGATTTTTATGAGTTATCCAAATTGGGCTCATACTTCCTTCTCTTTAGTTAGTCTCAAACATATGTCATATAGGCTCAATGTTAAAAGGACGGGAGCTGTATTATCAAGTAAATGTAATTTAATACTGAGATTATGCCTTGGTTTTCTACTGTTTGTTGGATTTATTGCCTCCTCCAATCCTCTGCCATTGGCAATCATTCATTAATTCTCTGGTCCTGTATTTGTCTTCCTTTTCTAAAGTATTATATGCATACATCCGTACAGTTTGAAGATTTGTAAATCCGGCTTCTTTCACCTATCAGCATATGTTTAACATTTATCTATGTTTTTGCGTGTATCAATGATATATTCATTTGTATTGATGAGTTGTATTTCATTGTACAGATACATGGTATGGATATATACAGATAATATGGTACAGCTAGTCCATAATAAGTTTATTCATCAGCTGGAGGGCATTTTCTTCATTTCCAAATTATGACAAACATAAACAAAGTTACTACATAAATACTGTAGAATGTAATTACTTCATTTAGGTAAACACCTAAAACTGGAATTTTAGGATAACATGGAAAGTATGTGTTTCACTTTATAAGAAACTGAAACGATTTTCCAAAGTGGCTAATTTGCATTTGCACAGCAATATATAAGAATTCTAATTTTTCCGTATCTTTCTTGGTACGTAATATTATCAGTTTATTTTTTGAATTATAACCATTCTGATTAAGTATGTGGCAGTATTTCATTATTTTAATTTCACTTTCTTGAATATTGACAGTGTCCTTATCCATTCATATACCTATCTGCCATCCACACATCTTCTTTGCAGAAATTTTGTTTTATGGTTTCCAATACAGATAGGTTATAACAGTCTGCTACTCTAACCTTAATATTCTGCCACTGCATTTATAGCAGAACATTAAAACAGTGCAATTTATTTTCTTCTCTTGGCCTTTGTGTTATTTCCATGTGGTTTTTTCCTGTATCCCTCATAAATAATATAATATTTTTCAATTTTATTTATACATCCATTTACCTTCTAAAGTAATTTATATTATAATAAAACATTATTTTTTTATTTACTGACACAATTATATTTCTGGTATTTTTCATGGCTTTGCACAAACGCAGATTTTTTTTTCTTTTTTTACACACCCAGATTTCTACCTGGAATCATCTCCTTTTACTTGAGAAACTTCTTTTAGGACTGCATGCCTGTTGGTGGTGTATGTTTTCAACTGTTGTATGTATAAATGAATCTTTCATTTTTATTTTTGAAGCATATTTTTGTATACTATAAAATTCTAGGTTTTTATTTAACACTTTATAAAGATACTGCTCCACTCACTGCTTTATGACTTGCACTATTCTCAACAATGTGTCTCTTACACTTTTATCTTTGTTTCTCTTTGCATAATGTGTTTTTCACCTTCTCTGGCTGCTTTTAAGATGTTCTCCTTATCAGTAGTTTTAAGCAATTTTCTTAGAATGTGTCGTGATGAAGTTTTCTTTGTTTTTTCCTTCAAGTTTGATTCTTCAAGTTTAAGTAATCCTTCAGTTTAGTTATGCAGCACAAAGAAGCCTCTAGTCTAGATATAATCTAGCTCCTCAACTGAACCAGTACACTTCAGAAGAGTTCATTCAGTATCTCACATATAAGGATTTGCAATCTGTTTGGTGACAACACCAATTATCCTTGTCCCCATATAAGCCATGGAGACGTTTCTTCCCATTTCTATCAGGTTGTTCTTCCCTTGGTTGTACATGGCTTGCTCACATTCATGGGCAGCTTAAGTATTCAGATTAAATCTCGGAAAGTGGAGACCTGCAGATGTTCAGAGCTTTCTTTCATGTCAATTCATTCTTCCCTTCACTCCCCACTGAATTCCACATATCTTAGCCTGTCTTTTCAACTCACTAGTGACAATAGCCAAAATCTCCAGAATGAGTCATAAAATTTAGGCCCCAGAGTCCTAAATATTTCATGGAACGTGGTTTGAGACTGCCAAATTTTGAAAATATTCATTGATTCTATTTGTAGTATACAATCAAAACATTCTTATGACTGGTCTTAATTGTAATTTATTTTCCCAGCTTAGTTTGAAAACACTCTTACTGATTTCAGTATACTATAATAAAAACAGATGCTCGTGAATTACCAGGCATCCCAAAAAGTGGTTGTCTACTAAAACTCTTTGCGGTATTATTGTGACCCTCTTGCCAGACAATCAGCAAAACATTTCTCATTGATATTTTCCTCTATCATATAAGAAGGGATTATTACTGCTTTTCTAAGCTAGGATAGATTTTTTTTTAATGTCAGTGTGGCTGGGCAATGAAACTTGCTCATTCTGCTTTCCTAAAAATGACCTATAAATTGTTTTCTTATTTACTGTATCTGAATTTTATCTTTAGTTTTGGTAATAATATAGATTTAGGCAATATGACATCAACAGAATTTGTTAATCACATACTACTGGACAACATAATATAAGGAACATTGAGAAAACAAAACCCTCACTGGAGATAACAAAAAATAATTGAGAAATTTTTCTTCAGCAGGTGAAAGTCATAATTACTAAAACCTGAGACAGTAAAAGACTGTATTTTAAACTATCAGTTGATAAAAGTTGAGTACACATGGTTATAACTATTTTCACTTCCTCCTATAAATAATTTTATGTCGAAGGTAGATTTTTATCACCATTTTTACAAATCAAAATAAAAGGAAAAATGAATTTTGTGGTATAACATAACTTGATCAGGGTCGCATGAATAATAAAAACCCAGCTCTGTTAGAGTGGCAAACCTAAGGCATACACATTGCTCATTGTATCATTGAATTTAAAAGATTCATCATCACCAGTCTAGGGTGGTTAGATACCATCCTCAGTCCTCAACAGAACAAACACAGATATGCCCTCAGCTCCATTGTTTCCAGTCTGTGTTTAGTAAGACTGAGTAATGATTTTCGTGTGAGGCAAGAGAAGTAGAACAAGTGATAGTACAATTATTAATCTAGAAAAACAACAGTTTCCATCTAAGACAAAGCTTATATACATTATTTTACATGAGCTACAAAGATGCTTATTTCAATATGTTAGTTTTCCAGACTCCATAAATACTGATCTTACTACCAAATACTGAAATATCTATTTTCTGTGTCTGGCTTAATCCTGGGGAGAAAGCCTGCAACATGGTAGTTCATTTTCTGTAATGTCCATCATATTTCATCTTCATCTGTGATTTTCATATTCCAACAATATACTTGTGTGACAGTTTAAGCAATTTAATAAGCTATACCTTATACAATCAAGACAGTACCAAAGCAATATAAAATTAGAATGTTTCAGTGCAGTAGACTTACTTTTTGAATTCAAGTGAACATGACAGGTTTCTGCGAAAAACTTTTAGACAAAAAATAAATACACGAAAAATGGAATCAATAAAAATATATACATATTCTGTAATCACACTGTTACTGATTACCATGAGGAAAATTAGAAAAATGCTTTATTTGAGGGTCTGCTTCAATTCCTCCAGCCACTGGGGCACTTGAATTAGTTAACTAAACTTGTCTCATTATTATATCTATTTGTGGCTTTTGATTAGTGAGATTAGTATATACAATTTTTGTTTGTTTGGTATACATTTTTACTAAAACAATGTATCATCTTTAAGTGCAGTGTCTATTACATAAAAAAGGATATTTCTTATCCTAGGGAATAATTATTGATCACAAAATCTGTAAGCGGAACTCTAATTCATTAATTGGCCTGTGGCTCTTTCCTGCTGAGGACATTATCTTTAGTCTGTCTCATGTATAAATGAATTTTAAGAAAAAGATGGCTTAGAAAGGAATTATCCCAGTAGAATTTTTGATATGCTCTATCCGTATTCATTATCATGATAATTATGACTGTGTTATATTCACTTATCTTTACAAACTCTTTATTAAGCATAGAAATATTCTTGGAAACAAGGTCAGATGGAATATTTGAGAATAGCGCAAGATCTGTATAGGTGGTAGTATGATATTAGACAAGTTACATAACCTTTCTGTGCTCCAAATTCTTGGTTGTAAAATAATGAAGACGACACTTGGGATGCTTTGAGCAATATATAGGATCTGAGTCCATAATGTGGATAGCAGATCACTTTTGGGGGGGTACCGAGGATCAAACTCATGACTTTGCCTTTGCTAGCAGGCACTTATGCCACTGAGCTAAACACCCGGCCCCAGATTACATATTTAATTTCCATTTTTTCATCCTTTCTTTTACTTTGTGTCCTTTTAGCACCTTCAACCAAAGGGATAATATATATTCTCCTGCTGCATAATGCTAAGTAAGAAAATCTATGAAAGTGAATACTCTAATAGAAACAAACTGCAATTTCCCTCCAGAATTCACAACTGTAAGGTAGACAACTGTAAGGTAAGGTATTCAGAAAGTGAATACTCTGAATATTAGCTTAAACCTTGAATCTTTATGTGCCTCCTTATACAGTTGTGCCTTTGCTAACTCAATGAGTTAGTAATAAGTAAACTGCTGGTATTACATCACTGATGGAATAGAGTCACTCCAGGTAACCCATAGGCCTTCAAGGAGAAGGAGAGCTTCTCTAGATCCACTACTTGAACAAGAAGTAACAATTGGAAGTTATTCCCAGATCAGCTCAAACCTAGACAATCCATAGACACATGACAATAATAGTATTTTATAAGCTAAAGAATTCAAAGGTAGTTTGCTACACAGCAAAAATCCACAAATACAGTGTATGGTCAATAAAGGTTAGCAACTCTTGTGATTATTATTTACTATCACTGACATAGAGACCCAATAAAATATACAAAGCAGTTTGATCAGTAAGGTACAAAGTTCTACTTTCTAAACTTGAGGCTGTTACTAAAGAAATAATGCTTTATAGTTTTTTTTATTAAACTTCTGATGGCAGATAGCATCTTCAGGAAAAGGAAATGGGAAGGTTGGGGAGAGTTTTGTCTAATCTGCCACTTCTTCAAAGAAAAGAGAATCCTATTACAAAAATCTTGTGACTTTATATGCATATATGTATATGTCTTATAGAATAGTCAGCAAGCAAAAGAATTGTGATGACATGTAAAGCAAGGATGAGTTGATTGGGGCTGAAATTTTTTACCTCCAATTTTCAAGACTGATTATTTCCCAGCTAGGTCTTATTTTCAGAAAAGAAGGAATAAAATATCCAATGATTAGTTGACAAATACATGCAACCCTCAAATACCTATCTCTCTCCTATATGTTCTTCCACAAATATTCCGCTGTTAAATATTCTGCTGTATCTCTCGGGAGGAGTTGCAAGCTTTTCCTCCCAGAGCCACAATTTGTGGCTCTCCTCTAATGAGACTAAGGCATAAATACCCATTAGAACTGTGAGAGAGAGTGGAAGCAAGAGACAAAGGTTTTTTTTTTTTCACATGAAATTAAAAGGGCAAAAGGGGAAGAAAAATTGAAGGCAGAGGTGCTTAACTATCTGAACTTTAACAGCTCACAAATTGAAGCTTTTAAAAGCATATAAAAATAGATGCCCTTCAGCTAAATTCAGTGTACGGACTTGGGTCCTTCTGGAGGCATACTGCATAGGTATTTAGCATGTAATCTGAAGCGGTTTGTGGCTTGGTATAAAATAAGCCTCTATGCTGAAATCTGGCTTAAAATACAGGAAGATGAACTGTAATCCTCCATCACTCTGACTGGTTACTCTAAGAAATGTGGAACAATCTTTTCCTAAGAAATGAAATAATAATAAAAATGGTTTGAAAATCTGCCTACCTTACAGTTGTGAATTCTGGAGGGAAATTGCAGTTTGTTTCTATATATTGCTTTGCCCTTCAGCTCAGCTGTTGGCCCTGCATTAATATTCAGGGAGCATCAGTGCCAGTCCTGGTGATTCACTGAGGTATTATGAATATGCAAATGAGCAAGAGCTTTTTATGTCTATGGTTTGTCTTCCTTAGATGTTTGAAGGAATAACTGGAGCCAATCAGATACTGATAACTTGCATATAGATAACTATTGTTCTGTAACATAAAGTCATTTAATAATGCATTTTTGCTGGTCCAAAGTTTGATTTCAATGAATCTCTTGAAAATAGTTCTCTCTAGTATCTCCTAAACAGACTGAATTATAAGTTAAGATTGCATATTAATTTATTTTCTAGAATGCAATGACAGCATTTCAGAGTGAACCATATAAAATAGTTGAACTTGTATTGGTCAATCACTGTTGTGTTTTTTGCTAGATCTTTATTCATTTTCCTGAATATTTAAAAGTCAGCTACATCCATTAGTATATAGGTGTCGCTCAGTGCTAAAGTACGGTTAGTATGGGCAATACCCCAAGTAATATCCCCTATGTCTCCCCAGAAAGTTAAGAATGTAAAAGTCGATGGGGTGTTACAAGTACATGAATTACAGAACATCTGAAATGTAGAGAAATACTAAATAGAAAGGAGGTAGTGGAAAGAGAAAAGAGTATGTTTACTAGACTTTTTCTACCTGGTCAGTTTCTAATATTCATTAATAATTTGCTTGATTTTAAATTGATGCTATAGATTAATAAAAAAGAATAAACTGTAACATCTACATATATTTTTTTAGTCTAGACAAAAATATCTTTTATCAAGAAAATGAAAGCATACCTAAAGAAACAACCTAAACTAATATAAAAGTTTTGACTCTTATTACATCTTGTTTCAGGAATTTAGAATACAATTTAACAACTTCAAATTCTTTCCTGCCAGGGTAATACAGTAAAAAGAACCACAATATAACACAGAATATTTTTATTATTGTGCCCTACAACTGACCAAAACATTCACGATTGTTTTGATATTGTAGCAGCACCTCATTTCTACAGAGATTATCTTGGGATTGCCAGTACTTGGTGAATATCCGAAGAGAACTGCATTAAAACTGTGTAGAAACAAACCCAGGATTCTGCTAACAGTCATTTCAGCTAATTAAGAAATTACATAAAGTACAAAGAATAGTCTAAAATATAAGATTACAGGACTGGGAATGTGGGTAAGTGGAGTGTTTGTCTAACATGGCTGAGGCCCTGGGTTCCATCCTCAGCAAAGCGATGATGATGATGCTATGATGATGGTGACAGAGTGAGACTGTCACAACATCCCTCTCTACCTACAACAGTAACTTATGTGTTTTCTATTAACAATCAAATTAAGAGTATTTCAAGATAGGTTGTGTGGTTTTTCTTGGTATTGTTCTTTAAATTTTTAAATATTAGTTTGAAATAAAAACTTAATAATTTTCCATGTTACATGTGCCACCTAATGTTGCCTAAGGTGACAGGGGCTCCAAACTAACAAGTGTACCCTTATCTGTCATGCCTGGAGTGTCTTGTGCCAGCAGTTAAATGCTCATTCCTTATACTGACAATTAACAATTCTGCCAAAATCTCTTTGGCATATCCAACTCAAGGGATCAGGAAGGAAATACAATATAACCATAAAATCAGAAATACAGGAAAAGTAAAATGTGTGTGCACATAATTAATTTCTTGTTTTGCTTTGCTTTGTGTTCATAGTGCTTAGGATCAAATCCAGGGTCTTTCACAACACAGGTGAGTGCTCTACCACTTAGCTACAACCCCTGCCTCCATTTCTGTATTTTCAATAGAAAGATCAAGTCATTTGCCAATATTATATTTCTAATTAAATGAAAGAAAATCACATATCTCTCAGGAATTTAGTGAATTATAAATCCCAAAACATTAAAAATCTATGGAAAAATATATGTGTATGGGTCTGCATGATAGTATTACATGTTCTGTGACTGACTAAAGGTTTATATTATCTATGTGTATCTATATATACATAAAACCACATATATACATATCACATGCACAGTATGCATATGCTCTGTATTCAGAGGTTGAGTTGGGGCTAGACACACAGGTCCCAAGTAGGACACCATATTGCAATAAGGATGTAAAATGGCAGTGAAATTTTAAATTATTGGAAAAAATATATTCTCCAGACACCATATTTTCATTATGTAGATATAAGTACACAACATTTTATTTTGGGAAGCCACTTGGAGTGAGACTGTTGTAAGGAACATTTAAATGTAATAATAGTGGGTTGAAGATGCAGTTCAGTGGTAGAGTGCTTGCTTAGCATGCACAAGACCCTGAATTCAATCCCCAGCATCACCAAAAGCAGAAGATAAAATAAAAGTAATAATAGAGTATCACTATATTATTTACTAAGAGGATAGAAAAATAGAACAATGATCTGATCGTTTTTAGTGAATGGGGTATGAAAAATTAGAACCAGTGTTTCTTGACAGGTGCATTTACCTTCTTCTGATATTTTCCCACAAAATGACCAACCTGTCCTCTGAATAAAATTTCAACGAACATTAAAATACTGTATAGTCTCTCTAGTGTGAGAAATGGTAATCATGATTCCCCATTACATAGCTTTGAAGACATTCAATGTTTTCCTTCATCAATTGGAATGGTTTTACTCTGTTTTGTTTGACTTTATTATGTGTGATGGTATGAACAGCTGTTTTGAAGAAAACAAAACATTATGGCAGCCATTGCTGGTTTAATATTGTCTTGCTTTGAAGTCCTACCATGCTTTTATTCTTCTATTACCATTGGTTCTATCATGTTGTGTCTTATTGGGATTTTAATATATGTGATAGTATACACAAATTTTTTATGTAAAATGAGATATTATAGTAGCCATTGATCATTTTCTGTTATTTAGCTACTGTTAATATCTGGTTGCCTTGTTGTGAAGTGCTGTGTTGCTTATGTTGTTCTGTTCTGATATGCTTTGTTCTGTATTTTTTTTTGTTTTATTCTCTTTAAAATAAAAAAGACTAGTTATTCGAATACTTCAAATGATTAGCCCACAGGCTAAAGCATATATCCCCCATTAATCTTCACTGTGAGTTTTTACTGATTTGGCTTTCTAGTGGTAGCTATCTCCTGTCTTACCACTGCATTTAGTCCATCCCATCAGATAACATGTAGGTGTTCCAGAGAGTGGAACACCATTTTGAGTCAATTATACAAAAAAATAATGCATTAGGTCTCAACGAGAAAATTATATACAAATAAAATAGTGAATATAAATGAACTCAGTTTCTCTGTATTTAGTCCTTATTTTTATTTGTTAGGAAATAGAAATTTTCTTAAAAATAATTCACTAAAGTGTATATATTCTAACCAAGAATCTGTTCCAGGGACTTCCAGGAAATACTTTTTTTATTGAGTACATCCTCCCTATCAGAGTCACTGATGATCACAAATATATTAGTTATCTTTGTATTTGATCATATCTAGATGTTTTACAAATTATCAGATTTCATTTTCAGATTTGTGTTGATTAAATCAGGAACTAGCTTACTAATTAGCCTAACATATCAGAAATGGATTGTCATTGGTGAAATTAAAAGCTTTAAGCTCATAAGAACTGGTTAAAATGGTACGAGGAAACTCCTAAAAGTTGAATAAACAAGACATAAAAATCCAGAACGTTTGTAGCTTTTTTCACTGGAGACTGGGTCATAGGCCTGGTCTGTAAGCTATTCTTTACCCAGACTTTGGTTTAGTAGGATTCTTGTTAATGATGACCTTTAAAGGCAGTTCGGTTCTGCTTCTAAGGTATTGTTTAGTATTTTGTCAGTCTTTCTCTGAGGTGGAGTTCAAAATTCAAAATAGAAGACAGCTTATAAATAGACAATGTGTACCACGTTTGCCTCTCAGTTAATAAATGTTGCTATTATAACAGCCTCTTCTAAGAATTGATTGCATAATACTCTGGCAGAGAAGTAGCATATCATTAGTCATATAGGATACTTTGTTGGCTACTGTTGTTTGTTAAATGTAAAAATAAAAAAATACCAAAGAACTATGTATATTTAAATTTGCTTAGGTTCGTCTTCAGCATAATTAATTATTAAGCAATATTAACATCAATATTAATGTTATCTACATCTTTACTACACACATTAGAAGATTCCTTTTATTAGTGATCTTTATAAGCTATGTTGCAGCACAATTTATGTTGAATAGGGAACTAAGAAGATGTTAGTCACCATCTCCATCTCAAACCTTAGCTTCTGTGAAACATTACAAATGAAAAAAAACCAAGTTATTTTAGATTATGAAATTGTTTGCTTTTTCATTTTAGTATGTAAATTAAATTTATCTTCTGAAAAATTATTTTACATGCAAGAAGCCATTGATTTAGGAATTTAAATAAATGACATAAAGTTTACAAGTAATAATAAATAAATGTTGATTCTTTGAAGTTATAGAAAATCGAGTAATAATAGTTACCAACGCACAAAATTTTAAAAGAAGCAGAAACAAATTGGCTCAAAACTATGGCCCAGTAGTTCAGTGCAAAAGCCCTGGACTCATTCCCTAGTACCACAAAAAAGAAAATCTATTCCCCAATTAAATCACCGACTAAGTTAATAAGTTAGCATTTGAGTAAGTTAGTGTTTTCCCTAAGAACCCATGCATCTATTTTATGGCAGCCATAGTGCTGCATAAAAGCAATAATGAGAAGCTCTGAAATAGCATATAAATGCAATATCTTCATTTGTAAAAAAAAGATGTTATGGGGAATGTTTCACGACATTGTCATAATTAAACACACTCATATGTTAAAATGTTTGCTTGGATGCCTGGTCTATTTTACTACAGAGAATCTCTTAACTAGTTTTTATGTATTAATTCATTGTTTCAAATACTTCTATAAAGCCTACTGATAGTTGCTCTCCTGACACTGGATACTCGTGAGCATTATGAGTTTTAACGTAAAATATTTACTAATACTAATATTTAGTTTAGCTAAGCATTTAAAATGCATACGTGTCATTATTGTTGCTTGTTCAATTTTGTCCAGCATTTTTTCTAAAAACTAAGCTGAATTCTATTGCTGAAATTTGATATATAAGAGCTGCTACAATATGTGGATGAGACATAACTGTAAAATGTGGGAAAAATTATAGTCGACAAATATTTGTACACAAACTGTTTCTTTTTACACAAACTGTTTCTTAAGTGTCTGAGTTTTTACTTGCTTAAAATATAACAAAAACTTCAAATCAAGATGACAGTAAATCAGCAATGGCTGCCATGTTTTGTTTTCTTCAAAACAGCTGTTCATACCATCACACATAATAAAGTCAAACAAAACAGAATAAAACCATTCCAACAGATGAATGAAAACATTAAAAGGATTCAAAGCAATGAAAAGGGGAATCATGATTACCATAAAATCTTAAATACTCTTACCAACTCTCATACTTTTAAAATTAAAAAAAATAACAAAAACTGAAAATATAGATGGTACATGTGACTATGGAACTTGAGTTAGCAAACAAAGACACAGTCTTGGAACTATGGCAAAAAGTGATAAAATACAAAGTTAAGATGGATCATTTTAAATTAAAATATTTTAGCATTTAAGTTAGATATACAGTTAAATATGTACGTTATATACACATTCACACACAACTATACAGGTAGTTGTTTGCTCAATATTAAAGCTTTTAAAAATTAATTTACTAGTCACTGATATATAACTCCTTCAGAAAAGGAGGATTCTAGTGTAAGCAAAGAAGTCATTTGTGGGTATGAATATATAAAAACTGATTTTTGCTGAGCGTGAAGATGAGAAAATTGCTATTCTTCAGAAATTTGACAGATGCGAGCATAATATACATTTGTATTAGCATTTACTTTTAAAAAACTTTCAATTAGATAAGCAAGTGTATTAAATTAATGTTTAAAGAGTAGTGAAACTGCTCTCTTTATTAGAAATACTGTACTGTTTGTTTACATAAGATGCTAAGATTATGTATGGTATATATGATTTAGATAATTTCTTCATGTAGCTGTTTGCAGATTTCTCTTATACCTTATCTACATTTATACCATTAAAATACATTGTTTGGATATGACACAATGCCTTGGCATTTTTGTGTTTACTATATTTATGACTCCATGATTGGTTCAAAATATGGAATTAATGCATATTCCTAGGAGCAAATTATTATCTGGCTATGCCTGATTTTTAGATCCTGAAAGACAGAATGACCCTTTTAAATTTTATTTCCAGAATACTAAAATAATATATGTTATAAAAACAGAAGAAATAAGTCTTGTAAAAGGTGGCTAAATAAATTGAATAATGTATGATTATTTTGCTTCATAATGTGTGAATGAATTGATCTCACTCTGCAGGAATTTTGCTTAAGACTTCATATTTTCTTCATATTTTAAGGCATAAACATATATTATAGTGCACATTTACTAGTAGATGCTGCATAAATTCTCATTCATAAATATTTAGTACTTGATTTGATGAAAAAAATATAAGATTACAGTATATGTCACAGTCTTTTCACCTAAGTGTGTAACTCTATTCTTGAATTATTGCTGGTGCAGATGTAATATCTTTAAATGTATTTTATTACAGCAATGTATTTCCCCAAAGACGAGTGTTTATAAATATATGAATCAAAGCAATATATTCTTCTGGTATTATTTTCTTGCTTTTTTTCTGTATTTGCTTTCATAACTTATAAACGTTTTACAACAAAATGAGCCAGCAGTGAAGTACATAAAGAATTTAGTTGTGTTGGCAAGAATTGTAGGAATATGGCTTTTTGTCACTGTTGTTCTTAAAGTCAGATAAATACATATGTGCAACAATATTAATGTTATAAATAGTCTCTCTACTAAACAATCTAAATTAGTGATTTTTCAGTTCAGAATTTTTTTTCTAATTATGATAGAAAAATTTTATATCCAATTTTAAACATATATTTGGTTGATTTCTTGATGGCAGCTATTCTTTCCGGTGTGAGATGATATCTCAGTGTTGTTTTAATTTGCATTTCTCGAATGACCAGTGATGGTGAACATTTCTTCATGTATTTGTTTGCCATTTGTATATCTTCATCTGAGAACTGTGTGTTCATCTCAGCTGCCCATTTTTGGAGAGGGTCTTTGAATTTGGGGGGCTTGAGGTTTTTCAATTCTTTATATGCTCTGGATATAAGTCCTTTGTCTGAGGAGTTGCTTGCTAAAATTACTTCCCATTCTTTAAAATAAATGACACTGGAATGTGGCTTTTGAACACTAGAAATGAACCTCGTGCTCCAGACAAAATTATTTTAAAATTTTACTTAATTTCAAATAATCTAAATGTAAGTCGCCACAATTATTCAGTGGCTGTCATACTAGTCTCACTTGTCTCTTCCTCTCCCTCTCCTTTTTTCCATATATATAATAATGTTCATTCCTTTTTTTTTTGGCAGAACCTAAGTACATGATAAAATTTTGTCAAGCATAATACTTGCATATTAATTCTCCAATATCTCCAGTTCTTTTATCTCAACTTGAAAATATTCCTGTGGTTCTTGGTCAAAGTTACACAATTGGTTTCAAACTATTGCCAGGCTAACAAGAGGTAAAAATGACTGGTCAGAATTCTGTATTGATCCTGGGAAAGGAACTTCATTTTCTGATTTTTGTGGAGAACCAGGTACCCTCTATATGTCATTTGGCTGAAGGGATATCGTTCTTAATTGCCTGCAAATCAATATAGGACTTTTTAAAAACAAGTATCAGTGTCTGGGCTCCAATACAATGAATCCGGTTGTATTCTCTGGGACTGAGGCGCAGGCAGGCGTTAGTGTGTTTCAAATTTTTCAAATGTTAATTTGTAGGTTAACGACTTGGTTCCAGTATGAGCAAATATACAAAGTTTCAAATATTCATATGAGGATAGGCTGTGACTGCGTTTCCATTATTATCTTTTTTCCATGAAGTCAGCGTGTTCACCCTATATCATTTGGCCCAGGTTGCAAACAACCCAGAATATTTTCAAGTTAATTTTGTGCATTGAAACTTACAGATTGTGATAACAGAAGAAAAGGAAGTACATCACAAATGAGGGCAGAATTTAAGTTATAAAATCTCAGTATAAATTTTGACAATGTTCTTCCCAGAATTCAGATCTAGAGACACAATTTTCCTTGTCATTGGACTTTGATCATAGATGGCTTCCCAGCTGTGAAGATGAAAGTCTATTGGATACTGAGAAAGGAGTATAATGTCCCAAATAGCAGTAGTTTTGACTTCTTTTGTGGTAATTTGTTCTCCAGTTTCTTCATTTTTTGTTTCTCCTGGGGTTTTCCCTTAGCTTCTGAGAGCTAAGCTATGTCATTAAATATCAGTTGGTCACTTTGATCCAGCATATATTGGTGATTTGTAACAGGAGGTTCTTCAGAGTAGTTATCCTGCCTCCTCACTAAAATCAGATGTATCCTATATTACTAAGAGTCTTGATGAAGTTTCTGTTAAGTATTAACATCAAACTCTTATTTCATTTATTCATTCATTTGAAAAACAGCAAATGAATGTCTCCTGAGTGCTTTCCTTATATATACAGAGATAAAGTGGTCATCAAAAACTGTTGTTACTGTCAGGGGACCTATGCTTGATTGTGACGGCAAAAATCAAAGTGAAATATGTGGCTATATAGGTATAACACACAAAAATGTGTGATACATGCTACATTGACACAGAAACCGAAACTATTTTCTAGTAGCTGTCAATGCTCCCTGAAAAAGCAAAGAAGGTTTGTGAGTTGGCAAGTGATAGCTGGTATTTTAGATATAGTGGTGGTCAATCATGGCTTTTTAGAGACATTGATCAGGTGGAAAACAATGAGAAAGTTAAACAAATAGATATGTGTGTAGTATGAGTTATCCTTGTAAAAGCAGCATTAATGAGAGTTTGGATGTTTTATGGGGCTAAATAAGAAATACCATATGTAGAATATTTTTTTTTATAAAAATGGGATTTTGGAACACTGAATCTTTGGCTTGTCTGCAAGGAGTTAGATATGTCCTAAGTGGTTAATTTATAGTCAACTAAGTCCTTTGACCTAATTTTTAAAATACTGAATGTTTCATATTTTATTTACTGCATGAGACACAAAAGCTAAATACCAATAACTCAGTGTGTTCACAGTTTAATTATAGAGGCAAAAGATAACCTCATGAAAAGTTACAACCTAGTCACAAAAGATATTTTAGACAAGATTGGCCATGTTCAGGGTTGAACCGCCATAGACAAAAGATATTTTAATTGCAATTATCCAATTGTTCTCAGTAAAGTAACATTGAGCACTGTTTTCTTCTATTATTTTTAAAATAATTTTGACAGCTTTAAAGTTGAAACTGTATTGTATGTGATCCTAAGCTTACTGTTGAATGCATTTTTATCAAGCTGCTGAAATTTATCAAAAATTACCAGGATACTTTTTATTAATATCTCTTGTTTTCTGATCTCTACAGCAACAACACCTTACCTTCAACTGTTTTTTAAAGACAAAATAATACAGAAATGAGAATCGGTCTTAAAAAAAGCACTCAAACATTTCTCAAAAGAAAACATAAGGGCGGCCAACAGCTACATAAAAAGTTGATCAACTTCACTAATCATCAGGCAAATGCAAATCAAAAGCACAATAAGATATCAACTAACACCTGTTAGTATGGTCATTATCAAAACGTGGAATGATAACAAATGTTGACTGAGTATGGAGAAAAGGGAACTCTTACACGTTGTTGGTGGGAGTGTAAATTAGTACAGCCATTATGAAAAACAGCATGGGAGTTCTTCAAAAATTAAAAATCAAACTACCATATGGCCCAGCAATCCCACTACAGTGTACATATCCACAAGAAATGTAATCAGTGTGTTAGACAGACAGCTGCACTGCGATGTTCACTGTAGCGCTATTCACAGTATCCAAGCAATGGAAACGCCATTAGCCTCTATCAACAGATGAACAGATAAAGGGACATGGGTGGAATATTATTCAGGTTGGGAGAAGAAACATCTACATTTGTGACAATGTGGGTAAATATGGAAGACATTATACTACATGAAATAATTCACTGATTTATAGAAAATAAAGAAATCAATCTCATAGAAGCAGAGACTAGAATGATGGTTGCCAGAAGGCCAGGAGTTTGGGAAAATGGTTAGATGTTGGTCAAAAGGCACAAAGTTCTCCAAAGAATACAGTTATTGAGACCTGATGTATACCATCGTGGCTATACATAATAATACTATAGTATATACTTGACATATGTCTGGAGTAGATCTGAAATTTTCCTATCACACACAAATATGGTAATTATATAGTGAGAGATCTTTTAAATAGCTTGATTGTGGTATTCATTTCACAATGTATACCAAATCATGTTATGCCCCTTAAATATAAATAATATTTGTCCACCATATCTCAAAAAATGTGGAAAGACAAAAATAAAAACTTATAAATAACAAAATTTAAATTCTGTCAAAAATTTTGAAAAGAAGTACAATTCTCCACAAAATCTACGATGAGCATTAGCAGCCTAATGATACTGTCTGGATTTCTTACATTAAAACAGCTCTGGGGATTCTAAATGGAACTTCTAACTAGGAATTTATATAATATTGTTTGAAATAAGTCATATATAATGCATATATATGCATTATATATGCATATATATGCATTATAATGCATTTTTATTACAGAATATGCAAATTCATCAATGCCACCACAAAAGAGGCTATATATAAATTTAGATGACTAGCATATTAAAAGACAAAGTGGATCCCTACAATATATTCTTTCAATCTGACTGCAACATTTTATCCTGTGTGAATCTTTCTATGTGTATACATAGGTAAAAAGCACATATTTCATAAATAAAAACAAATATTTGTCAATTAAAAATAAATTTAAATATGTTAAATAATGCATCTACTCTTGATAAAAACAATACAATTGGGTCAATAAACGATGGCACTGTCATAATGACTCGGTCATACTTGTTTTATCACCAGCAACATATAAGTTGCACATCACTGTTATTGAAAATATATGTTCTCAAAATGATTACATGATACTGATGGTGCACAAATTATTTTTGGGAAGTCTTTTGTTTCATATCTTGCTAAAAATTAAAAAGTTTGGGGAAAATAAATGTAAAATTTACCATGTGAATATTGGTTAAATAATTTGTGAGAGTCATATACATTAAATAATTGACATGTAATGGAAGCCAAGAGGCAAATGAGGAAAATATTAGAGAGATTCCACAATGTGTCTTCATTTAAACTTGTTCTTAAAAATGTTGACACATTTTCCCTCTTTATGCAAGGCTAACAAAGTCATAGTTAAAATATTAATGATTATAAATTTTCCCTTACACACCACACACACACATACACTATATATATATATATATATATATATATATATATATATATATATAATCTCTAATGGTAGAACTTTGTAATATGCTTATATAAATGCAACATTTATAAGACTATAGAAATTTTTACTGATTTTTAAAAAGATGAATTCTCTGAATATTAAAACAGTGATTATCAAATATATAATTAGAAATTTATAAAGTTTAGTCTGATACAAGTTAAAATAATTCAGTTTTACATAATTTTATTTTCATATTGTGGAAAAGATTATGCTTTTTAAATAACATGGAAATATTTAAATTCTTATTAAAGATTATGAGTAAAATTTACTTAATACTGACAAGATACAAGTGAAGAGATTAGGAGTTTCCTTTATGGTAATATGCTAAGTAGTTTACACATACTAGTTTATGTAATTCTTGTATTAACCTAGTGAATTATATATTACTATGGCAAATGTTATAGACAGAACTAGCAAAATGAAATTACACTGTGACCACTAGTCAAGTTGGATAATCAAAGGCTAGATTTATTATTCTGCCTTGAATGACTAAAAGAATAGAAACACATGAAAATAGTTTTTAGATGTTATAGGCAATGCATGACAATGAGCTTTGAAAGAGGAGAATCAGTGAGATGAGCCCTGTGATTGTTCAGAATACCTGGAGAGAATTTTCTGGCAAAAGGACAGGGTGGGGAAACCAAGGAAAAGTGAAACTATCTAGTTATAACCATATATCCCCAACTTTCATCAATGAAAGAGTAAAATGTATTTCTATTATTAACTCAGATTCTAGTTCATAAAATCTGAGGAGGGACAGTAAGGGAAAAAGAGAACTGGGGAGAGACAGATGGAGATTACATGTATTAAGGTTTGTCCCTATAGATAAATTGATCTGTAAATAATTATAGATTCTACACTATAGATAATATAAAATGTTCTTTACACACTCAAAACAAAAAGGTTAGTATATTTTAAGACATATATGAAGTAGGGATAACTGTTCCAATTTTCTTGAACATTATCCATCTGGAGGTAATCATTCTGAATGACATTGTCTACACACACATATTTTAAGCTTTCCATATTTTAAGCTTTCAAAAATATTTATTAGAGGGATATCAGACTATGGCATAGGGTGGAAATCTATCAACAGTTCACAATATTATTCCAGAGAGGGAAAGTAATTCAATTAAAACAAATATAACAGTGAAACAGTCAACAGAGTGAAGAGACAACTTGCAGAACAGGAAAAAAATTGCCATCTAATCTTCTGATAGAGGGTTAATATCTAGAATATATAAAGAACCAAAAATTAATCCCCCAAACCAAAAACCCAATAAAAAATGGGAAAATGAAATAAATAGATCCTTCTGAAAAGTAGTATCAAAGACCAGTCTGTACATGAAAAAATGTGTTCAGAACCTTTACTCATTAGGGAAATGCAAATCAAATAACTCCAAGGCTGCACCTTACTCAAGTGACAATGACTACATTACTCCTCCGCCAAAGAAAGCAAATATTGGAAAGGATATGTAGAGAAAAGGAACTTTTCTATATTGTTGGTGAGAATATAATAGTGCAATAGGTATGAAGATTCCTCAAAAAACTAAAATGAGAAATTTGACCCAAATATTCTGGATATATTCCTGAAAAAGTTAAAGCATACTATAGTGATATAGAAATATTCATGAATCATCCTAGATGTCTATCAACAGATGAATAGAAAAAGAAATGTGGTATATGTGCACTGATGTATGCTATTGAGACATAAAGAAGAATGAAACCATGTCAACTGGAGAGAAACGGATGGAACTTGAGACCATAGTGTTCAATGACACAAGTCATATTCAGAAAGCTAAATATTGCGTGCTTTTTCTTGTAACAGAAACTTAAAACATAAATAAATAAAAGAGTAAAATAAATTTGGCATGGTAGTGAACACCTGTAATCCCAGCACTCTCTAAAGCTGAGGGAGCAGGAGTATCGGCAAGTTCGAGTACAGCATGGGCAACTGAGCAAACCAGTGACACCCTAACTGAAGAGGAAAAAATGGATGGGGTTGCAGCTCAGGAATAAGGTCTTATTAATAAAAGAGCTGGTAAGAAACAAAAAACACAGACTTCTAGATAGGAAAGGAAATCAAAGGGAAGGTGGAGGGGGAAGTGTGCAAAGGGGGTAAAGGGCTCAGAAATACTCTAGATATGCTATATACATATTTGAATTCTTCAAAAAGAATGTATTATGCACTTAAAACATACAGTAATAAAATCTTCATTAAAAGAATCCCCTGCATTTATGTCCTATAATGAAAAGAACTCATGAATTATCTATTCCAAATAATTAAATAGCAATAAAATTAGTGGCATCCATGTCTATCATTTATTATATTTTAGTGTGTTCTAACTTTAAATATTGTCCTTTTAAAGCAAGTATTAAAATTGTGACTATTTAAATATTATTGATTAAATTTTGCATTAAAAATAAGGAACCCATCTTTTCTTGAGGTATATTAAAACAAATATAGTTTTTATTTAATAAGACGTCTTGGAGAATTTTGGAGAGTTTTTTTCACACTTGATTCTCCTAGAAATCCCAACATTATATCTGATTATATTGACTTGTTGTGAGAGACAATTAATACTTTGTAATGTAAAAGTAGCTACTTAACTTCCAAGTAAGTGACATACATGATTTAAACCATATTTATCCAAGTAACACATATAATATTTTTGGAAATATTCTACAGTATAAAAGTGTTACGATAGTTGGAATAATTCAGAACTTTTTAAGTTGGACAAACTTGACTGTAAAACAGTACATTTTCAAAATTGCTTTTGGAATACACTATGCGAACAATAGAAAGATGATAATGCTTTTGAATTCTCATTTTGAAAATAATTTTCTATGCTTGTATGATATTAAGCAAGAATCATGAACAATCTGTAATAGAACTGTTTCACTATGTACCATCTTTTATCTCTGCAGTATATTTATGTCATTTTGAATGAAATACAGTTTAGCGCTATTTCCTTTCATTGCAACACATTACCTATACAAGAGGAGAAATAGGAAACATTTTTTTCATCAGTAGAGATGCCCTTTACACCAATGCTTCTCAAACTTCAGTGTACATTTGCATGAATAAAATTTGTTAAAGTGCAGGTCCTGATTCTGTAAGCCTAGGGATGAGACAAAGATTCTTAATATTGAACCAGCCTCCTGATGACACTTGCGGGTGCTGCTGGTCCAAGGACTACACTTGGTGTAGAGACTGTATGATGTTTAGAGGTCAACGATGTGTTAGGGAAGCCAGATATTAGAGGCAGATACAAAGCACCCAGTTCAACATGTTATAATTTTCACTTGTCAGGTACAGGTTTTCACCTAGGGATTATTATTCTGTCAGTAGTTGGTTGGTTCTTTGTTTAATTTTTAATCACTTGATTATCAGAAATAAGTACAAAGAGATTTTTTTCTTGTCAGGCTATATGTAGTTTAAGGTGTGCATGTAGTTTAGTGAAATTCACCTTTTGAATAACAAATAAATGAGTAAATGTACCAAGTTGCTTTTTAAAGCAGAAACTGATTTATTATAGGAAGAAAAGTTAAATGGTTTTGAAGGTCTGCTATATGTTATCAAGGAGAGTCAGGAAGAAAAAGGACACAGTGCTAGAAAGTTTATAATGTACAACGTGAGAAAAAAGAAACTAGAAGTTACAAAGTCAACTTCAGCTGGAGCAAATACAGTTCTAGCTGACTCAAATATTTGGCTACTGAGTCGGTATATGAAGCTAAGGTTTTGCTTAATACATACTGAATAACAATATATAGAAACAAAAAACCTGTGCCTGTTAAGATATTTAAAATATTCTGTGCATATTTTAGAAATGATGGAAATTCTCAGGCATTCCTTTCTTGAATAATCATTTCCACACCTATTCATTTTCCAAGTTTCATTTCAAATATTGTTGCTTGGTTATTGTACCTATAAAAGACACTTAATTCTATGTCATAAATTAGATCTTAATTTTATACACTGAATCCATAAAAGCCTCCATATTCTTTCACTAAGTAAGCATGAATTTGAAAAGCATACCTCTTTATCTGGGTTCCCCTTCTTAAGGAATGGCAGGACACCATCTAGATAGTGCTTAGAGCTGTCTCAAGCAGAGGGCGGAGGAGCTGGAGTATTTATAGTTCTACAACCAGATGACCAGTCATTAGTAAATAAGGACTGCTCACTGAAAGTCATAAATAACTAGGCATTTCTGGCTACCTTCGTTCAGGTAAACCAGACTGACAGCCGAAAGAGAGTTTCAGACAGACTAATCAGACTGAAATTTCACTAAGAAGCTATATGCACACAAATAGTAAAGGGTACCCCATTAGTTCAGAGCAAAACACAGATAAGCTACATTTCTCAATTATACAAAACAAGACTGTAACAGAAGAGCCTGTTTTAAAAATATAGCACTCATGTTGTCGCACTCTATCACAAAAAGGTAATATTCTCAAACAGCAAGAATATGACCATTTCCTTGCTAAATAAGTAATAGGACACATTTATGGTTACTATTTAATGTTATGGAAAATACTGTGGAAAAGTAACACTCACTTATCCACTTTCCATTCCAAAATGTTATCAGGGCCTCTGTGTTAGTCACTAAAATTGAGTTTCATTCACAAGACTTGAATAATTTTTTAGGAAATGATTATTTAAATACTCTAGGTTAATTAGTCTAAATCATTTACCCATTATGTGTAAAATGAAACCAAGAAATAAATTTCTCTAGTCTAAGTTTTGTGACTCTGACATCTTTATTTCTGTAATTTTTTCCTTTATTTAAAGAGAAGAAGAAAGAAAAAAAAAACAAACAAAACAGAAAAAGGGTAGCAACAATACAGAATTCTAAAGGGGAAAGAAGAAAAAAAGAAAAAAAGAACAACAACCACAACAAAAACAAAAACAAAAATACTAAGAAATCACCACTTGATAAGTTACATACTGTCATCATTGGAAATAGTTGTTCAAGTTACAAAGTTAAAACATACAAAGTACACATTCAAACGATGAGCCTGTTAACAGTTCTGCTCAACATTCTAACAAAACAGTAATATAGACATATATCTTACACACTTAAACACAAATGCAGTTATATCCTTTGGAGCACTTTCTTTTCCTCTCTTTTTTACAGTAGCAATTACACATTTTGGGTTTTATTACTCCTACAGTTCTTATTTCTTTTTACACTAGAGACACAATATGATATTTATCAATATGATTCTTATTTATTTCACTAATGATAGTCTCAAGTTGACATCTTTATTTCGGAATTTAAAAAAATCTGTTATCTCTGTTCTTGAATTATGTTTTATCTTTTTGTTTGTAAATGGTTCCTAACAACTTCCCTGATGTTTTCTATTATTTCCAATTTGATTGGTTTAGGCAAGCCTCTGATTTGAAATAAAATATACAACCAAACTTGATTAAGCTAAAGTGATATCTGCTGGCTGAATTTTCTAGTGGAAGGTAGAAAGGGGACCTGCCTGAAAGAGTTTTGGAATTAGTTAAGTGAAATACCATTAGGCTCACCCTTTCGTCTGTCATCTCTTCTTGTCTCTAGCTGCTAAATTACTTTCTCAAAACAATATAGCCACTGAAGTGGGTTCGTGTCACAGCTTCCTTTGGGTTTATATTTCTTTAGTGTTGTGACTGGAACTGAAGGGATTGGGTTCTCTTTGACAACATGAGTTGAAGGGTGTCAGAAAAGGAGTCTGCATGGCTCAGCTTGGGGCCTGAGTCCACACTTTAGTCAAAAACACTGGGGTGGGAGGAGGCATACGGTTCTAAGATGTCTCAATTTCTATCTCATTCTTATTCCCAAATCCAGAGTACTCTATGTACTACAGTAATCACAGTGGCCACTTGGCAAAACATAATCAAAGCATTCACGCTAATTTTTGTCTACTACAATAACTGCGTAGATTATACTACTGTTGTTGGTTACTTCTCAATACTTTACTAACCATTAAAAATAAACATTATAGTTTTCTAAATTTAATTTTTCTAAGGCACTCTTATTCTATCTTAAATACTGGAATGTGGCTCCTCTTTAATTTATTAAATCCTTAACTAACATTAATTGTTTGCACTGTTAGTAAAAATGCTCTATGAACAATTTTTGGAATGCCTCGATGAAGTTTAAGCCTCTCCTGTCTCACAGTTCAAATATTCAGCCCTAAAGGGGAAACACTCAAATAAACACAAAACAATCCATTTGTAAACTTGATAGTGAATATTTTACTTGTCAGTACTTCCTCCAATTTTGTGAAAAAGTTTCCTATTTTCAGTCAGGTGAGAACCTATTTTGAAAGATATCAACCCCATGAAAGAAAAGCTGAGGAATACAGAGGAAAGCCAAGACCCAGTACAATTCTTGAACTTCCTAAAAAGCCATACTTGTTCTTTGTAATTTCTTTAGTTTGTACATTCCCATTGGCTAGGGCTAATTTTGGTCACTGTTATATTTTCTTTCAAATAAAATAATTTTAACTAAAATCCACAAATAACTCAGTGATACTAACACATGAGATGTTATTGAAATGTGAAATGCATGTTTACATTTAAAAATTATTACAATAAAAGATATGTTGCCATTAATCCCCTCAAAATACCCTCCCTCCACTCATCCCATTGTTCTTGCCACTTCTGAAGCTATTCTGAAAGTCCTCCTTTGCTGCAGTGCCCTGGATGCCTTGATGTGCTGCATCCATTCACAGCATTACCTTTCTTGGTTGTTTTGACTTTGGAGAACAGTCAGAAGTCTTACAATGCCTTTCTAGTGAACGAGAAGGATGAGAAAACACACTACATTTTTATGGCCTTAACTTTCTGTTGGATGGCATTTGGCAGCCACATTTACCATATTTTTTTTAAAATCATACCTCATAAAGACAAGAAAAAAGACTTCTAGAACAAATTTTAAAAGTAACAATAATGACGGGAAAAATGTGTTAAAACATAGGGGGGAGTATTTTGAAGAGAATTAATGACAATGCATTTTTACTGTAATATTGTAAACTATAAAACATTCACTGCATATTTCAATCTCACCCCATATGTTGGGAGTATATTTTTAAAACAAGTTATGAATTGAGTTCACTGAAATCTCAAAACATAATTTTCAGAACATGTATCACAGGGCAAGTATTGAAATTTATGAGCAACAGTAAAAGAAGTTTTAACTATGATCATAAACAATCTACGTCAATATAGGACAAAAATCTTCAGAACAAAAATAGCATTCTGAGGAAAAACAAAATTATATATTCAACATTAGAAACTGATGATCCAGAGAGATGTATGCCTAAACATTATACCAAAGCAATATCCACATGTACAAAAATTCCATATCAAATACAGTGTTTTTGGTTACATTCTGTAAAATAATCTGCTTATTGTTATTGGGATGGCAATGTTCTGTGAACACTCCATTTTGTACATATTGCTTTATCCAAATGTAACCTTGGGACTGAAGAAATGCAAAGCACAGAACATGGAATATTTAGGAAATCATTTCTGAACACTGTTCTCCTCACACTAATTAATTATTCAGTGATATTCACATCATTTCTCTGGCTTGAGACCAATTAAAGTACAACATCTGCCAAGTGGACCACTCAAGAAGATGAAGAACACTACATTTTCTTACACACTCCCAAAATAACGTTGGTGCAATTTCATTAGGTCCTAGACTTTCATTTTAAGAAACTCTAACTTCAACTTTTTGCAGTCACTGACTCTTTGTAGCTTCACAGAGAAAGCAGAGCGTTGCAATGCATTACAATAGGGAAGTCTAACAAGGATAAATTGATTGAGTACTACTGCCAGTTGATCACTTTGAGAAAATGGCTTTCACCTATAGCAGGAATAAGTGAGCATGGCAAAAAGTTAGTTCTGACTACTGCAGTCTGAAAACTTATGGCCAAGACAAGTATAGAGTAGACCTTTATATTTGATAAATAAAATCCCTCAATTTCAGATAAAGAATTCACTGTTGTTTCTGCTAAATTTCCTAAATGTCTTTCCCATTGCAATAATAAGAATATGCATATTATTTGAACTAGTTATGAAGCTAGAAATGCCTCCTATACTATTTTAGATAAAAGAGAGATTAAATTTCTGCTTAGGAAATATTAACTTATATGCACACAATTGAGGCATGTCAGCATACTCACAAACTCCTGGAAAGTTTCGCATAATTTCATCACCTCTAGAAAGCCCCCCAAACACACACACACACACACACACACACACACACACAAACACTCCATTCCTAAAACAGGGCAGCTAGGATATATCTATCTATCTATCTATCTATCTATCTATCTATCTATCAATCATCTATCTATCTATCTATCTATCTATCATCTATCTATCTGTCTATCTTCTTGAACATTCTAAAGAAGATTTTATCTTTCTCTTATTCAGGTTTACAGAGGATGTAAGCATGGTACAGTAGTATTAGTCAGGAAATAACATTCTTATTTCCCTACTGTTTATCTCTTCTAGTGCTTTACCAAGGACAGGCTTAAGAATCAAAGAAATGTTAGGCAAGGAGAGAAAATGACATCACCAATTTTTTCTCAGTGTTCAAGTTCCCACCTCAACAGCACCTGGTTGTAGAAAAGAATAAGGATTTATCTACAAATTGAGATGAAAGGATGAGACATTTTGGCCCGAGTGCTTTCTGTTACAGAACTGGTGCTTTATTTATGACTTGGAATGAGCTCGGGGAGTTGCCACTAAAGAGACCGCTACTTTTTAAGGATCAGTGGTAAGAGGACCACACTCACCAAGTG
>PVJX010007558.1:0-70301 GCA_004027295.1 Dolichotis patagonum
GTAATTCTTTCACTATATGCATGGCTTTATACTATTGTGTTATGTTTGATATTATTGTAATTGAAACTATGCTCAACTATAGCAGAGTAAGAGATATGGTGTTAGATACTGTTGATGTCCAGTTGACTTAATGTAAAGTACTGTGTTGCCTATGTTGTCCTCTTCTGATCTGCTCTGTACTGCCCCCTTTTGTTTTATTATTTTTTAAATTAAAAAAAAAAAAAAAAAGAAAGAAAACCGAGCCAAGGCTGTGGATCAGTAGTAGAGCACTTGCCTAGCGTGTGGGAGGTACTGGGCTCCATCTCCAGTACTACAAAAGAAGAAAAGGAAAAACAACAAAAAAGAACAGAAAAGTAGCCTATTCCTAAGAATTGGTTACTCTTCTGCTATTGAAACTGCAGCTCTGAGCTCATTATCTTTATTCTTCCTTAGAAATTGAGGATTTAGTTAATGTTCCCATCCTTCTGTATCCATGTGAAATTTTAAAAGGCTAATTGGCAACTCAGACCTCTAGCCACGAATGAGAAAATAAAGACATAGACTAAATACTATGCTATAAAATGAGAAGAACTGGCATTCTCTCATTGCCAACTATGAGCCACAATCTAGCCTAGATACTGTTTCCCAAAATCCTGCTATGCTGGATTGACTCCTTCTTGGCAGATAAGGACTTGGGAAGGGGACGTTAGGTGTCCAGAGTCCAAAAGCGGCACAGTCAGAAATTTAAAACTATTCTCTTAAGACTTCAAAGGCCTGGCTTATTCCACACCATCATGCTGCTTCCAAAATACCTACTGCCCCCAAATTCAGATAACCCTCTACTACCAATAACAGTTTGTGCTTACTCTGCAGTCGTTAGATGCCTAGGATTTCATTAAATCTATCCTATCCTATGCATTACCCCATGTAACCTTCATATCAACTCTGTGATATAGACACAGATACCATATGCTGGAAAGCAAAGCTCAGGGGAGTTGTCCCTTGCCATTAAAAGTCACTCCTGGAATTCCAACCTAGGTCTGCCTGATTCCAAAGAGCAGGTTCTGAACAACCACACCCTCTCCCTTCCCTGTTGGCTGTGTCTCCTGGCCCAACCAGAACATCTGGTTGCAAAACACAACCAGTTCTTAAGCCCCAAGTTCTTCAGGTATCATGTTGATTCTCTAACTCTGTCAATATTTGCTGAGCATGCAGTAAACATTCCAAGAATCCAAAAAGACAAACACAATGCCTGTGGTGCCCATGATCAGCTAATATAGGACCCCACAGAGTAAGTCTGTTCCCACAGTCAGGTTTGCCTAGGCCTTCCCATGGCCACAACAGTCCCAGCAGAGGTGCCACCAGTGACATGGCATGGCATTTCAATGAATTAAAATGTCCTCAAGCCTGAAACTGTTTTGTTCCAGAGAATTGGGGCCCAAAGCCAGGCTTTTTCTCAGAGCCTCTCTCCCTTGAGGATGAGGACTTCCTCTCTCCTGGGCCAGGTTTCTCAGAAGGAGGAAAGCACAAGTCAGACTGTGTACCTTGACAGAAGAGGAGGTCAGTGCTGACAGGAGGAACACAGACCGCCTCAGGGTGCACCATCCTCCTCAGTTCCATATGTGCTCAAAGTAGGGTGTCCCAGTGAGGCTCAAACTAGACTTCCAGGGAGACCACAATCTTACTTTGCTCTCTACCAGCCTTCTCTTGCTTTTTCCAGCCCCACCCTCGGGCTTTGTGGGGACTGAATCCAGGTCCTCATGGATGCTAGGCAAGTGCCCTATCCCTGAGCCACACCCCACCAAACCTTTGTTTTATTGCTTAATTGCCTTTCTTTTTTTGTTTCCTCAAAAACTCACTGGAACATCAATCGCCATCTCAGGCTCTACTTCTAAGGAAAGCAATGCAAGACAGTTAATATCAGACGTGTCTCTAAGAACAGACCCCATGGTTTAGTCACTCTCTGCAAGATGGCAGTCAGCACCCAGTGCTGGTGGCAAAGGAGGCAATGACAGTACCTAACATGTCAAAGCAGAGTGACTGCTAAATCTTTCACCTATGATGACCAGGATCAGGGAAAGCTGGAAGAATGAGCATGAGCTTTCAGGGTGTCTCTAGCACTTGAGAATTCTGGGGGAAATTGTGACCCAAACAACTATGAAGCTGGATGGTTATAGCAAAATATCACAGATTTACTGAAGAGAAAAAAATAACAGGATCATTGATCAACAATCTAAAGCCAAGTGAGAGGGTCAGTTATCTTACTCAGTAGCATTTAGAGACCCTCATATCCCACAGCTGGATTCCTGGGCAGGGTTGAACAGATCCCAAGTTGCAGGAGTGGCAGAATTTCAAAGACTGTCAGATTCCTGCTAGGCCACATCTCTTTACACCAAAGACAGGAAGGTTCTGATAAGAAAGAGGAGCCTTTGAGTCTTGAAGACATTTAACTTGAAAGCCTTGAATTGCGAGGCACTCCTGAACTCTTTGGGACTGCAGAAGTATCTTTGTCCTACCCTTGGAAGACAGAGCACCTACCCTGCCAACTTACTGAAATATGTAGAGGCATCAAATAGGTTAGGTGCCTTATACAGGAAAGCTTGCCTTTTAGGGACTGCCCTTACTTCTTCCCCCCAGCCATCACACTGATAACCCAGGGAAAAAACATTTTAGCATGGACCAACTCCGAAAGTGCTAGGCCTAGTGTGTAAAGAAAGAAATTACATATTCAAGATTACTAACATGCACAAGCGCATGCTGGGATAGAATGCCTCTAGGGATCCTAAGGGTGATGTATTAAGAGGAATGAAGTACAAATGAATGAGGTAAAATTTGTTGATGTGCAAGAATATACTCCATGATCATAGGATCATAAGGCAAGGACCCCAGGGCATGGTTCCAATATATTAGTGAGATGACTCTTCTAAGAGGGAAAAAGAGGACTAGGAAAGGAAGGAAGGCAGGAAAGAAGGAAGGAAAGAAGGGAGCAGGCAGACAAGTAGGCAGGCCTCTAATCCCAGCACTCAAAGAGACTCAGGCAGGGGGACTGAGTTTGAGGTCAGCCTGGTCTACATAACAAAAAAAAAACCAAAACAACCAAAAGCCCAGTAGGTTCAATTATCATAAAGGACAATAAAGTTGGTGGCCCTGAGTCCTGACCTGCAAGCATCTAGATTGACAACCCATAGAACATAGTAATCTTTGGGGCAAATTAGAAGGACAGCCAACTAAGATACTGCTCAATGTATGCAATCATTCAAAAGAGATTAAGAATGAATGAGGACAACAATGAGGTCAGCTCTCCAGTGGAAAATCAACATTCCTGCTCTATTTCCAGATCTGAGCCAGGTCAGGTCCTGACTGAAGGAGTGACTAAATCCCTAAAAGGAAGAATGTCATGTCCACTGCAGTTCTCAGAAATCCTCAGGGAGAAGGATGGTAGAGGATGAAGTAATAAAGACAAGAGTCAAAATACAGAAAGCTGAGGTCAAGTGGTCTCATCTCCTGATGGAAGAACTGCTCAGCCATCACAATGCATTTATTTATTTCTGCATAGCAACCTGTTTGCTTGGATTGCCTTGGGTGCCTGGTGTTCTCTGGACTGGAACAGCTTGTTCCTGTGGCTCGCCTAGAGTGCTCTTTTTCTCAGGACTTGCCTTGCTCCAGCCCTACACATGTGGTCAATCTCCAGCTTCATCCACTCCCCACAGAAGAATGCTGCAAAACAAATGCAAGAATATGTGATCGTGATTCTTCCCATATTTTCCAAAGGAACCTAGGGCCATTAACCTAGATGACTTCATGCAGGGAAAAGGGGACTATCCAGATATTTTGAACATTGCTAGATAAGTAGTCCGAGCTGAAACTAACATCAACCCAGAAGCAAAGTGCCATCATGACCTCACTTTTACAATAGGTTCAGAATGAATGATATAATAATTAAAGCCCTAATCCCAGGTCTGTCTCCTGTTGGGCCAATGAACTCTAAGGTTGTCTTTTCTTTCTTTCTACAGTGCTTTAGCTGTACAACAAGCTAAGGTACAGAGATTTTCTGAAAACAATATAGGATCCTCAATATATTGCTTCACAATGAAAGACTCTTGTGTATGTAAGGAAGAAGGGCAGTGCTGTAAACTGAATTCAAAGCCTCATGCATACTAGACAAGGATTCTACCACCAAGCTATATACCGGCCCCTACTCTGAAAGCAAAGCATGTGCAGTGGTGGCCCATAACCACAGTATCCAAGATCCTACTATGTATCCCAACACCAAAGCTGTCAGTCTAATAGAGTAATGAAACAGTGCAACAGGGGTACCAGTTAGAGCTTTAAACCTATGTATATGGGATACAGTGTACCTTAAAACAATAGCTATTTTTTGGTATGATATTACCAACAGATAGAATACATGGTCTGTGAACAAAGGATACCACAACTCTCAGGGATCCACTTAAGGAATTTACACTCTCTAGTTCTTGAAAATTTAGCCACTATAGTGCTAGAAGTCCTGTTTACCAGTGTGTGAAAGTGCTTCACTATGATGTAAGTGTGGTTTCAAGCCCAAGTCATATGCTAATGCTATTAAGAGGACACAAATTTAATCCAGCTATACTCTTTAGATGCAAGGCCTTTGGGAAGTAATTAGGATTAGACAGACATTCAGGTGGAGGCCCCATGACTGAATCCTGGTACCTTAATAAGAAGAGAAAAATGAGACACATGAAGACATATGCATGGCTCCCTGTCCTGCCAAGTAATGCTGTGTGCTACCTCAAGACACTGCAGTGTTTTCTGAGGAAGAGGCTGTTGTAGGTGCAGTGCACTTTGACTGCATCCGCTCCTGCTCATGACTCACCATTGTTTGCCCTTGCCAAGGAGCAAGTCAATCAGGAAGCCAAGCTGCAAGCATGGCTTTTAAAGATACCAGAAAAACACCCGTGGGACCCAAGGCAACTATTCAACAAATTAGGATTACCCTCACAAACTGCAGTGTGAAATCACCAGCGAAGCTGTGTGCAAAAAAGTGCAAAGATAAAGAATCTCAAAGTGAAAGGACCCAGTCGCATGCCTACTAAGACCTTGAGAATCACTACCAGAAAAATGTCTTGTGGTGAAGGTTCTAAGACATGCAGTCATTTCCAGGTGAGAATGCACTAGCGACTCCTTGATTTACACAATCCATTTGAGATTGGTAAGCAGGTTACTTCCATCAGTGTTAAGCCAGGAGTGGAGACTGAAGTCACCATTGCAGATACCTAAGGCAACTGTTTTAGCAAATTGATAATCAATTGTTTAAAAAAAAAAAAAAGACTGCCAGCAACAAACCCATCCCCAGATGAGAACCCCAGACCCTACACTTCTAGAACCATGGACCAAAATAAACTTCTTAGAATTGTAAAGTAGCCTGTTTCATTATTATTTGCCATAATAATGAGAAGCTGACTGTGTGTGTTTCCACCAAGGGACATAGTAAGTGTCCAAGACTAAATTTAAAGCTATAGATGTTCCCTGATCACTTTGGACTCTTACGCCAGTGACCAGCAAACACAGAAAGGGATTGCCATGGGGGTAAATATAAATGTCCTTGATCATGAGGATGGATCAAGGTAGCCACCACATAAGGGAAGCAGGGAATAATAGGTTTGGCAACTCAGATACTCCTCTAAGAACTGTGTACACACCTATAGCTACAAACATATTCAGCAACTATAATCTGATAGTAACATGATAACCAGGAGCTCTGGCCTACTAGAAAAGCCACCCAGAACAGAATACATGCTAGCCAAAGGGATGAGAAGCCTAAGACAGTGGTGGAAGAGAAAATTAAGTATGAGTCATGCCTGAAGGACAAGTGACGGCTGTGCTTTGTCACACTCATCCTCCTCTTTGTGTTTTATAGAACTCACCAACCAGGCACCCTGGGAAAACTGCACATACACAGGGGAACTTAATGTGAGAAGTGGGTGTAAACAGATACAAGAAGTAGACTTTGGTGGTTGCTTTGGGTGCCCCACTCAGAAAGCCATTTCTGGGTTTCGGTACTTATGCCAGCTTCTGCGCCAGCTAACTGCAGCTGGCCACTGCTCCCTTTTCTGGACAACTGTCCTTAGATAATGAGGAGCTATCTGTCTGGAAGATGCAATACCTCCAGGCTCGAGCTGCAGAGCAGACAGTGGAGTAGAGGTACAACAGGCCAGGCTCCCCGCAGAGGTAGGGCAAGCACTATTGTGAACCTTGTGCTCAGCTTCCCTGTGGGATCAGACCAAAGCTCCTTGTAAGTGAGATAGCATTCTCACTTAGATCCTTCTCTTTGCTCTATCCACTTCTCACCTCCAGAGCAGGAGTTAGGAGCACAATGCAGTCACACAGGGCCAGGAGATTTGAAGCCCTACTATTGCTATCTTAAAATTTCTTTTTTTCCCCCTCAGGCTGGGATTTAAACTCCTGAGCTCAAGCAATCCACTTCTCAAGGAGGATCAGGAGATCAATCTCTCAATAGCTGGGATTGTAGCATAATGCCACTGCACCCATATACGTCTCAGCATTTTTAATACTTTTATCTTTCAATTTGTTTTGTGACATTGAATATAAATTTAGGTAAGATGATGGAGATGCACAAAGACTCAGAGTCTCAGCTCACAGGTTATGCCACTTCCCCTGCCCCTGGATACTCCACTCTCTGCCAAGCATCTCTTGCCCTACCCTACCCAATGCCTGCTGCATCCCTTCAGCCTCAGATGAGCCAATGTGCAAGGACAGGGCAAAGGAGGGGCTGAGCACGTGTGTTCCTCAGGACAGGTGATGGTGGTGGCTCCCCTCCCATTGACCAACAGCACCAGGGCACATTTGGCAAGCATTGTGAGGAGAACAAGCCTTTCCCTTACCCACAATCTGAGTACCTAGGAGACCTTGCAGAGGAGTTACTATACCTTAAGGTCGACTTTGTCTGAACCATGGGGAGAGGAGGTATGTGGCTGAATGTCCTCACTGAGGACACTCAGAATATGCTTAGCATATTCTCATGCCCAGGAGGGATCCTTCCTTCCAACCTTCTGGTGTCTGGTTTGTGCTCAACTCTTTTGGCTAGCTCGAGGTACCTTCTGGGGACAAGACACAAAAATATAAATTGTGTGATTTTGGTAAATCCATATCCAAGTTAAATGCTTCGATATTTGCATTTAAAAGTGGTATGGCATGAGATAAAGATGAAAAGTGAAATTCATGCTATTAATTTAAATTTTTAATTTTCCTATATTTAGCATGACATTGAATAGCAAATAAACACCATGGCAAGTTGCAGAGACATTGTGGAAGAGGAAAAAAGGTTTTACATCTTAGTATCTTTAAAAGCACCTTCCTTCTTAAGAATTCAGCTATTTTTGAACATATCACAAAAAAATTTTTAGTCCACAAAAAAAAACCCAAAGCCTGTGTCATCATCAGACTCTGCAGATTTTACTTTGAATGCTTGTGTTTTCTTTTCCTCACCTGGGCAGCAGTGGTGCCAGGGACAGGACTTTGTGTAGGCACCACCCTATCTGCAGGAGCAGCCCCCTTGGTTGGTCGTTCATTGCAGACAAGGCCCCTCATGTTGACATTGCCCAGAGGCTTTGCAAACAAGCTGGGCCAGAAAGACTTAATATGTGTACCAGCTGCTTTGACAGGGGCAATGATTGCCTCCCTCTCTTTTAGAATGAGAGCATTCCTTTTTTGTTGTTGTTGTTTTATTTTGTTTTGTTTTGAACCAGGAGCCTCTTATTTTCCTTTGGCACTGGACCACAAGACTTATGTAGCTAATACTGTTCATTCCCTGTATTCTGACAGCACTACCCCAATAAATAATTTGAACATGAGACCTATCCTCTGTTTCAGATCCTTCTTCTAGGAAACCCTAATCAGATCCAGGAAAGAAAACACTAGAATTACCAAAGAAAAAAAAACCATGGAAACAAAAAAAAAAAAAAAGAAAGAGGAGGAGAAGAAAAAGGAGGAGGAGGAGGAGGAGAAGCAGCAGCAGCAACAGCATGGTGTCATGTCCTGGCAATCAGAGAAGAATCTAAATCCCCTTACCTCTGGCACTTTCTCCTCCCGACTCACCCTGAGCTCCTCTCTGAACTTATTAACAGGAGTAGTTTCTGGGTACCTTTTTCCCATCACTGCTCAAGCAGGTGTTGAGTACCAAATAATACCAGCTACCATTTACTGAGCATGACCTACAAGTCAGGCAAATGTTCCCTGTGTGTCATTTTCTGTTGCTTTAACTGAGCACCAAAGACAGGATTATTTTTAAAGGAAAGAGGTTTATTTTGTTTGTGGTTCTGGAGTTTAAGAACATGGTGCAGGTATCTGATGAGGGCTTCATCTCATGGTAGAAAAAAATACAGGCAAGTGAATGTAAGGGGCAAAAAGAAAACACAAAAAGGCTGCCCCACTTTATATGAACCTGTCTCATGAGAAAAAAGCATTACTTCTTCTTTAAGAATTAAGCTCTTCTTCAATACCCCACTTCCTAACACCACCACTCTAGCATTCAAATTTGAACATGACTTTCAGAAGGGACAAACCATATTCAAACCACCATACCGATGTGGTGGCACATGCCTATCATTCCAGCACTGGGGAGGCTGAGCCAGGTGGGTTGCTGCAAATTTGAAGCCAGCCTGAGTTATATAGTGAATTCAAGACCAGCCTGAACTACGTGGAGAGATCATGTCTGGGGGTTGGGGGGGAATACCGTACTATGTCTGTGACCAATCCACAGGTCAACCCTGAGCGTAGGTGAAGGATCGCCATAGTACAGAGAGGACACAGCCTCACTGGGTGAAGTCACTTGCTCAAGGTCACTCATATAGCAAGTGACATCTTAGGTAGACTCTAGGGCCTTTACTGTTAATCACTAGTCTATTGAGCCTCTACCTGCCCTGTGTCAGCACTGAAACTAGAGGAGTAGACAAGTCCAGTCTCAATATTTTCAAACACTCTGCATTCAACCAGAAACTCCCAAAATAGAAATTGAGCTCAAAATTCATCCAAACCTGCCCCACACCCTAGTGCTACAGTATTTTTAGATGAGCGAGTTCAGCTTCCCCCAAACAGTTCGAGAGATGGGATCTCACTCTCAGACTAAGGAGTTCCACCTTTTTTTTAACAGCAATTACTATTGGTAATAACCTCCATAGCATTGATTCCCCCAGAAACCTCTTCTCTTTCTTTTATCACTGTCTTTTAAGAACACACCTAAGAAGACTAGGTAGATTGCCCAATGTTATAGTCAGGGGTAGCAAGGAAAACAATTACAAATAGAACACAGAATTTATGTTACTGTTTTATAATGATCATCCACAATTAAATACAAGAAAGTGCAAGAAATCTGTCTATAACACTAAAGACCCAAGGAAATCTAGCTGAGAGCCTGGATCCCACATCAATGCCCTGCATGAGTCCAGCTGAAGACGTAGAACCCATTACAATGCCTCCCATGAGTCCAGCGGGAGGTTTAGAGCTCATGACAATGACTCATGTAAGTCTGTTTTACAGATCTGCACTGGGAAGGCCCAAAGGTCAGAGGTGGAAGCTAGAAAGTCTGTGCCAGTGGTGAAGGAGCTGTGCCAGTAAGTTGAGGGTTCTGCACTGGAGCAAAGAAGCAACACTCAAAATAAGGACCAAGGTCCCCTGAAAAGTACCACAGCCTTCCTCAGCGACAGTGAGGTACCAAACTCCTCCAATGATAACAGTCAAGTATATGTCAGGAAGCCAGCATGACAAGCTTCTCCTGGAGATTAAACACCAAACATCTTCCCCTCCAGAGCCAGGAAGTGATGCTCAAAGTAAGGACCAGAGATCCCCCAAAGTAAACCGCAGCCATTCTCAGCGACAAGGTTGTGAGCTCCTCTGATGATAACAGCAGAGTTCATATCAGAGGAGCCAGCATGACAAACTTCTCCAGGAGAACCAACAGCTCCAAACAATAACACTACACTCACAACACTACACTCACACTACACTCTTCCTCTCCATGTTTCCTTCTATGCTGGCAACTTTCCTCAAGTGGGCCATCTACACTCAGCACCATGGCGATTTAATTCAACTCGTGTTAACCACCAGTTTTCAATTCGTAACACCCAGTGATGGCCCTTCTGAATAGGAAATTGCTTCTTCCACAGACCTAACACTGCCAGGCACTCTGAGAGTTCCTGATGGAGTATGGCTTTCCGACTCCCTCCCATCCTCCGTGGTTCTTCACTGCAGTTTAAGGTCAGATTTACAGCTCTGTGCTCTCTTGATTCCATGTGTAAGTAGTTGAAATCAAGCTGACTTAATGAAAATAAAAACTGTACATAAAGGAAAATAATTACGTTACCTTTCCCCACTACCACAAAAAATAAAAATAAACAATTGATTTTTTTTCTCAATTTCATGTAAATAAAGACTTTTTTCAAAAGAACTGAGATATGTTTATATAATTCTGTAACACAACCTAAGTCATATTCTTACCTTGCAAATGCAGGTTTGTACCCAAGTGATACTGTTATGCTTATGGCCCCTGTTGTGATACTCTACAGCAGCCCAGAAAAACAGAACTCCCCTCTCCCTCAGGCAATCACTAGTTGACCTCAGGCACACAGCTGAGGCTCCAGTGGAAGGTACTAGGGAACATGTTTCTTCGCACTATCTGATCTGGCCAAGTCTGCTGTTTTTCAAGCCAAAGAGTTTCAATGAACGTGATCTGTTGAAATCAACTGACGGTAATTTAAAAAGAAGGGCTGATCTTGCACCTCCAGAGGAAGAAGGGAGGGAGCTGTGCAGATTTTTCTTTCTGCAATGCCAGTGTTACACAATTGGCATCCATATCTACTTTCCTCTTCACACCATCTAATTTTAGAGGCAAAAACTGAGTGGGAAAGACTGGGAAGTCAAGTGCAGAAGTGGGTGCTGGAGTCGGTAGCTTGAGACATAAATTTCTGGCCTTTTATCCAAAGCAGTGCCTTGCAGGTTGGGATAATTGTTCCCCTCACCTTGGGGCCCATTTCTCAATATGTGGAGATATTGTTAGTTGTCACAACTTAGGGTGGAGGAGGGTTGTGCTGCTGACCTCTAGTGAATAGAGGCCAGGAGTGCTGCTAGCCTCCCTCAAGGCACAGAATAGCCCTTTACAACCTAGAGTGAGTGAGTTCAAAATGCCAGCCCTCTGCCTGGCAAGCGCGAGGTCATGAGCTCAATCCCTGGTACCAAAAAACAGACCAGAAAACCAACCAAACAAAATGCCAACCTTAATTTAAGAAAACAGGAAAAAAGAAAACCAGATATTTAAGGGACTTCACGTGCCATATTATCTACATGTACATATTCAGATATCATTTAATCAACACACCAACTCTACAAAATGATATTCATTTCTGAGATGAGAAAAATGGAATTCCTGATTAAATGGGGGGCTTCACTCAGCTAGTAACTGGCAGAGAAGGAACTTGAATTTGGTTCTAAGTGATTCTCATGGAGCTTATAATTCCCATGAGGACAGAGACCTTTGTCAATCTTACCTCTCTGTACCCAGTGCCTAGCAGAAGTTAGTACCTAAGAGAGCGTTAATAGACACTTATTTGAATTAATGATGAATAAATGAATTTATTAATCAAGGGTCCTTATGTCCATGATTGTTTCTTTCTATCATTCCTTGAAAATAATAAAAGTCCTTCCTTGTAGGAGTCAAGCAAGGCAATGCTACATGGCAGGAACAAAACTCTCCCCTGGTCAAGTCAAAAATGGAAGTCTATGGTAGTGTTACAGGCAGCTGAGTTAGAAATATTATAGGCAGTCAGACAGAGCTGGGCCCTTGACGCAGCCAGTGCAGAACACCAGATATTTTGCAACTTTGGAGGAGACAGACACTTCCACTGAGAGCCGGATCTCAAGACAAAAGACAAAATAAATGCAACCATATCATAAACATCAGGGATTGATATTCTAAATAAATATCATCTAGAGAGAGCCAGGGGTCACCATTTCAACCCCCTACAGAAAGAGTTATTGCTCTTTAGGCATGCCCACTTGCTACATGACTGGCTTCCACATTTGTCCCCAATTTCGTCAATTTTACTTGAACAATTAACCTTATTGGTTGGCCATACTTCTGTCCCACCTCATACTTGCTTGTCTTGTGAGTTCCCCATGTTTTCCCCACCTTGGACCCATCTCACCTCCTGGTTTTACTCTATAAAATTCCCTAGAAAACACAGAGTCTTTGGCAACCCACTCAGAACCCCTTCTCTCACACAGAAGCTTTCTCTTAATAAATATATTCTGCTCTTAACCTCTGTTGTTCCTAAAATTCATTCTTTGATTTTAGAGAACACAAACTCATACTGGAATCTAGTAGGTTGGCAGTTTCTTCCCCCTAAATCTGTAAGGATGCAGAGGTGTTACATACACCAAGCTTGGCCAGGACTTACAGGTTGCAAGAACCAACAGGCAGAGTTACCTATGGCTTTGTCATCTCTCTTAATTTGCTTTCCTTAAGTAAGACTTCCTTTGTTGAACGATCTTGCAAATGGCCCAGTATAACAGCCTCAGCTTTATTTAAACTCTAAAACTCTACATGGCCTCTCAGTTGGTTTCCCTTAGTTAAATAAGTCTATGTCTTAGTCCACCTTCCAATACTACAACAGCGTAACCAAGACTGAATGCATTAAAAGAACAAAGGTTTATGTACCTCACAGTTCCACATGTTGAAGTCCAAGATTGGGGTGGCCATGGCTGGCAAGAGCTTCATGTTGTATCAAAATGATATAGGGGAAAGAAACTGCCAACCTACTAGATGGCCAGTATGAGTTCATATTCTCTAAAATCGAAGAATGAATTTTAGGAACAGCAGAGGTTAAGAGCAGAATATATTTACTGAGAAAAAGAAAGCTTCTGAGAAAGAGACAGAGGGAGTCCCAAGTGGGTTGCCAAGGACCCTGTGTTTTCTAAGGATTTTGATAGAGCAAAACCATGAGGTGAAGCAGGTCCAAAGTGGGGAAAAAATGAGAACCCTCAAGGTAGGCGGGCATAAAGTGGGACAGAACTATGTTCAATGAACAAGATTATCAGTGTAATTGCTCACATAAAATTGATTAAATCTGGATTCAGTGGGGAAGCTAATCATGTAGCAAGTGGACATGAATACAGAATAGGGCCTTTTCCTACAGGAGACTTGGTTAGTGGCTTCTCCTGGCTATCTTTAGGTGACATACCTATTTAGAATATCAATCCCTGATGTTTATACTTAGGGTGTGGTTGCATTTGTTTTGTCTTTTGTTTTGAGATCAGGCCCTCAGTGAGGTATCTGTCTCCCCAAAATTGGCAAGATACCTGGTCTTCTGCACTGGCTTCTTTGAGAGCCTAGCCCTGTCTGACTGCCTATAATATTTCTAATTAACTCAGCTCCCTACAACAAAAACATGATGGAAAAGAGGAAGGGCAAAGGGGTCTTGTGGAAAAGGAAAAATCCAAAGGGCAGCCTTGCTTTATGAAAGCCAGCTTTTGGCTTGCTCTCACAGTAATTAGCCCAGTTCTGCAGAGAATTAACCCAGTCTGATAAGAAGGCATTCATTCCTGTTAATTCCTGTTAAAGGACTCACCACCTCACAACATTGTTATATTTAGGGCCAAATTTCAATGTCTCAGGGAGGAGAAACCATATTCAAACCATAGCAGTCTGTCAATATCCAAGTTACAAATTTCCTTGGACTAAAAAGGGAAGAAACACATGAAAAGCGGGATTTGGATCCTAAAACTTCTATAAGCAGTAAACAAGTTGGAGAAAATTCTTAACGGCAAATGTAGGTTATATTGCCTGGAAAATGAAGATTAAATTCCTGAAGTGGAACCAAGAACACAGAAAGCAGAGTGGCAGAGAATTATTGAGTAGAACTGGCTTCTAATCAAGGCACCAGCAATATGCGCTTGACTGTATTTCAGAACTGCCACAAATCAGTGACTGCTATACATCTCCCATTTTCTTCTCTGAGTAGAAATGTTTACTGCAATTTTCTAAAGCCTAACCCACTACTGTCTGCTGGGTGTGGGGAATAGGCAACTTTTGGTAGTCAACCTTCTTTTACTGTAATGAAATACCTAAGATAATTAACTTTAAAAGAGTAAAGATTCATTTTGGCTTATAGTATTGGAAATGTCAATCCATGATTGTTTGCCTTTATATAAGGCCCATGGCAAGACAGTATGTCGTAGTGTGTAATGAAAGAATCTACTCACCTCAGATAGGTCAGTAGGCAATGAAAAAGGAAGAGGCTGAAGTCCCACAGTCCCCTTCCAGGAATACCCCCATAACCTAACTTCCTCCCCCTAGGGCTCACCTCTTAAAGGTTCTACCACAAAGGCTTTTCCTAAGCCTTTAACACATGGGGTTCTGGGAAACCCCTATCTAAATGATAGCACTTGTCTATTTCACAGGTCTTCAGATCAAGAAGATCACACTAAAATTCTATAAGGAACAAACTCAAGATACCTCATTCATAGATGGAAAGTAACATAGAAGACAAATTTCTGGCATGCAAGCCTGCACTTGATGGCATTAGATGAAAGAATACTATGTTAGGACTTTTCATTTTACATGAAGGAAGAATATGAAGAATTCGTGACCAGCCACAGACTATGGAAGCTTAAAATAAGACCTCTGAATTCTCTGATATAAGGTATGGTCTGTGTTTCTTTCCACTTAGGCTTGACTCTAAAATTGCTTGAGAATCACAGAAGTGGCCTGTGCAGGTTTCCAGGTTCAGGCCTTAAGAAAAGAGCAGCGCCTACATCTTTCTTGGCTGGCATGCATTTTTTTTGGCCAACTCTTAATTTTTCTTATCAGTATGTTTGCGATACATAGTGAATACATTTATGGTGAGGAGCTGGTAAATATACATATCACATTAGTCTTTTTTATTTCCCCTTATTCATATCTCCCTTTTCTTCCCTCCCCTTGAATCCCTTCCCATCTGCAAAAGGCCTACCTCCTATACTAGTGTCTTTTATTTTGCTCTTTAAATTATATTTTGGGGTTCTCACATAAGAGAAACCATGTGATATTTAACCTTAAGCGTCTGATTTATTTCACTTAGCATTATGATACATCCATTTTGGTAGGGTTTTTTGTTTGGTTGGTTGGTTGTGGGCTTGGTTTGTTTTTTTGTTTGTTTTTTTGTCTTTTTGAGACAGGGTCTCACTTTGCAGTTCAGGCTGTCCTTGAGCTTGCTTCATAGCCTTGAACTCCCAATCATACTCCAGCCTTAGCCTCCCGAGTGCTGGGATTATAGGCGTGTGCCACCACACCCGGCTCCATTTTGTTAAAATGGTTCAAATTTATCCTTCTATACTGCTGTGCTTCTATACTACTGTGTGTAAAGGAATAGCTGGGTTGAATAGAATTTCTTGCTTTGTTTTTTGAGAAATCTCCATACCAGTTTCCATAGTGGGTATACTAGTTTACATTCCCAAGGATGTAGAAGACTTCCTTTTCTCCACAGCCTAACCAGTGTTGTCAGATCCCTCCATCTGAGAGACAGTACAATCATCACGGTAATGGTTCAAAACCGTGCCCTGATATAATACATAACTCCCTCTTCCCAGAAGCCCCTATGGCTTCTCCCTCTCAGCCATATAAAGGTTTACCCAATCCCCTGCACTCTCACAAAATAAATCAGCTCACATCACTCCTCAGAGCCCTACACCTATCAGAACCTGTATCAGGCAGAACCTGCCCTTTGTCTGCAGAGAGCCACCTCAGCCTTCTTTGTGGTGACTCCCTCCATGCCCCCTCCCATTAAACTCTTCTCTTATCTAGTTGCCTCTTCTCTTTTAATATTCTACGCTGCTCTAGATTGAATACAGGATGAGAGATTTGGGTCTAGATTCATTCCTCTGTATATGATAACTAATTGTGCCAGCACCATTTGTTAAGGAGGCTATCTTTTCTCCAGCATGTTTTTTGTTCCTGTGCATCCTGGACTTCCTCGCATCCTGGGCTTCCTCACAGCCCAGGATGCAGAAGGAGAGGCCACGTGTCTAAATTCCACTGAAAAAATCACTACGATCCCAGCCTACAGTTGTACCATGTGCTGGATGTGGGAGTGAGAAAATTTTCAAGAACATTCCCACCTCAGGTAATATCCAACTATCACTACCTCAGTGACAGAGTGAAGCAGGATTAGCTGAGCCCTTGAACCATGAAAGGTAATGATCGGTTTTTCTTTCTAAGCTTTGCAATGGTTTGCTAAATAGTAATAGATACACAAAAAGCAGGTATTTTTTTTTATTTTAAAGAGAATAAAACAAAAGAGGACAGAACAAAGCAGATCAGAACAGAACAACATAAGCAACACAGCACTTTACAACAAGACAACCAGATATTAATAGTAGCTATCATAATATCTCAAAAACAGATATTTTCAAGTTACTTTATGTATTCTATTATTTGAATACATGATGGTAAATATATATAACTTTAATAACTATAGTCATTAAAGTAGATAATAAATTTCAATTTACTATTAAAATGACAGAAGGCTTTGGAATCATAAAAAACTAAGTTTTAACCCTGGCTGCAATTCAGCTAGTTGTATAATAGTAGGTAAGTTAGATTTTCTGAATCTGGTATCTTTCTCTTTAAAGCAGAGCTATTTCAAAACACCTATTGCATAATATTATTATGAATTTTAAAGCTAGAAAATGTACACGAATCCCTCAGCTCAATGCCTGGTATATATTAAGTGTCTGATAAACAACTATCTCTGTCAGGTATGATAATGCATGCATGCCTGTAATTTCAACATTCTGGGAGGCTGAGGAAGGGAGATCACAAGTTCAAGTCCAAGCCTGGGCCACTTAGCAAAATCATCTAAAAACAAATTTCAAAAGGGATATAGAAGTAGCTCAGGCCTAAGGCCTTAAGTTTAATCCTGGTAACACATATATACATACATGCACATACTAAAAATAAACAACTCTCAACATTGTTAGTTGATCTCAACATTGATCACTGATACTGTTTGAGCCAGTGTTGATTGGTAAGGCTCAGATAACAAATAGGAATTCTTTTGTGTAGGACTGAGAATGCTATTAACCAGGCTAGTGTAGTGCCAGCTTGCATTGTGCAATATACTCCATAGTTGGATTACTCTGGGAGGTAGAAATGCCAAGCAGAACTTGGCCATTTGTTTGGTTCCAGAAAAAAAACCACCCCAGTTGCCACTGGAAGCTACCGTTCTATTTGGAGCATCAATGATATGAGGGTAAACAGATAAAAAGCAAACAAGGTAAAGAGAATGGGTATCTATACTGAGGAAAGATTAGCATTATGTATAGGACTCAGCTCCTATAGAGTAAATGAAGGAGCTAGTTTGATTTTAATCTAATCATCTTAGCTAGTCAAATGTTAATTAAAAATAGACTTCCACAAAGACCTGTTGTTTGTGCTGAAGACTATCCAAAGCAAAAAGTGGTGAAGCTCCTGCCAAAATGAAACTGGTGACCTGGTTAATGATGTTAAATCAATCAGTCTAACACTGAGTCACTCAATCCACTATCAGGATGTTTTCCACTAGCTGTCTCTAAGCCACCAGTCCAGCCCAAGCTGTTATCTTTACCACAGCAGTGTAAGCTTTCTAAAATGCAGTGCTAATCCTTACACTGCCATGCTCTGAAATCTCTGCTGAGTTGCTGTTGTTCCTTGGAAAAAGTCCAAACTCTTTAACATGGTTTACAAGAAATTTTACAATATCATGTAAAAGTACAAATTCCCTATGATGAATGTTATCATTATTATAGCTAAAATATACTAACAAAATTTTTAAAACTACACACACACAAAAACTTTATGATTGGGCATACAATTGTCCAACGGCTTCGAAATGCTTTTAGGATGAAATCCAAACTCTTCCAGTATCCTACCATGCCCTGCATGAGACTGATCCTACCAGCTTTTCTCCTTCCCCTCTCTCACTGTGTTTCAAACCACTGGCAAGCTTCTTGTTCCTCAACATACCTCAGGACCTTTGCAAATGTTCTTCCCTCTACTGGAAGCACTCATCACTGAGTTCTTTACAGAGCTGTCTCTTCAAACTTCTCAAGTGAACCTTCTCAAGAATAGCTTCTCTTGATTTTTTTTAGGCAGGGTTTCAGTATATTGTTCAAGGTGGCCTTAAACTGACTAGGCTGAGTCAGTTTCAAATTTATAAGATTCTTCGGCCTCAGCCTCCTGAGTGCTGGGATTACAGGCATGAGCCATCACACCAGCTCAACCTTGCCTAATCTGATTTTCCTCCCCTTCTCTTTCACTTTCCCTCCCTGCCTCCCCTTTCTGCCTTCCTCACCCCCTTCCCCTTCCTTGAAAGTAGCAATCCTATCTGCCAAGGTCACTGCAACATCATAATAAAATAGTGCCTGACCTATAGTTGGTGCTCAAAACTTTTACTGAGCATAGCAATCTCCATTTTGCAAATTTGGAATCCAGGGGCCCAGGGTTTAGTTCAGTGGTGTAAACACCTGCTTGGCAAATGCGAGGTCATGAGTTCAATCCCCGGCACCAAAAAAAAAAAATTGGAATCCAAGACTAGAGTTTAGGGGACTTGCTTAAATAATAGAGCCAAATCTGACTAACCCCACAGCCCATGCCCTGGACCAGTGCTACTCAGAGCAGGCTGTCAGTGAACAATTTTTAATAGTCTGAGCCTAGGGGCAAACTGTAAATCAATATAATGCTACCTTAAAGGAAGCATTGAAGCAAGTATCAGCTAAACTAAAAACATACTCAGTTGAGGCTTATCCTGCTCCACATCCTGTCTGGGGCCATAGCTATTTTTGGCTATTAGCAAGCCCACTTAGCAAGCGCTGAAGAACACTGCTTTAGGCTGGCCACCAGGCTGCACCTCTTACTCTCTTTATTGCTTAGCCGATGATGACTTCATATAAAGCACCTGATTTATTTCCAGCTGCTTCCTTTCTGCCATCTATGGGCTTCTGCACAGGAAATGTCAGATAATTGGTAGTGGAGATGAAAAGAATATTGAGAAGGATTTTTTTTTTAAATCCTGCTTTTCAAAGCCAGCAAGAAAAATTTTTTTTTCATTATCCTTAGTTTTAGAATTTCCACAAGGCTCTAAGCTTCAGAAAGCTATTCATGCTGGCTAGTTGGTTAAGCTTTTGATTTTCGAAACACTGATTTCCAAAGTAGAACTGTGCAAACCATTCTTATTATAAACTCTGGCCTCACAGCCTAAGGCACTGACAGGCTTAAAAATTCTGTGATGTCCTTATGTGCTCTTAGTCCATTACACTGGTGAACTACTACACAGTTACCTCCATTCACCATCGCCATGGGCTTTCTACCAACTTTTTCACATGTGGCCTCACCAAACAACCCCAGCACGTGCATGTATGTGCATGTGCACACATATACACATACATACATGCGTGCAAATATACCAGGCCAAGATCTGCTTATAAGCAGCCAGTAAGAAAGCTGTGCTCATTCATCCATTAATTCATTCACTCATATACTCAGTGGAAGCTGTCTGGGTGCCAGGAACTGTATTAACAAGTTGAAGATACAATAGTGAATAATAAAGGGGATTTGCTGAACTGAGCAAGAAAAAGTCTGACTAAAATAATATCACAGTGAATTCTGTGAACAAAAGTATGACTTTTTTTTTTTTTTTTTTTTGTCTTTTTGAGACAGGGCTTCACTATGCAGTTCAGACTGGCCTTGAACTCACTTTGTAGCCCAGGCAGGCCTCAAACTCACAACAATCCTCCTGCCTCGGCCTCTCAAGCACTAGGATTACAAGCATGTGCCACCATACCTGTCTGTTTTTGTTTGTTTGTTTGTTTCTTTGTTTGAGACAAGCTTTCACTGTACCTTGAACTCACCATGAACTCACTATGAAGCCAAGGCTAGCCTTGAATTCATGACAATCCTCCTGCCTCAGTGCCCCCTCTACCCCCACTGCTGAGTTTACAGGCATGCATCACTATACCCAGTAAGTTTTATGAGGTCATGCAGGTACTGTAATCTAGTCTGCTTGTGTGTGGTAATGGGGTGCAGAAATGCTATTTAAACTGAGATCTAATATCAACATGAATGCTTTGCCTATTAGTCACTACCAACATCACCCTTTCATTCTCAGAGAATTTTAGAAACAAAAATCATTTCATTTTCATACTGGCACAAGAACCATCTTACCCTACTACACAGATAAGAAACTGAGATATAGGCAAAATAATCAATCAAGATGCACCATGAATGGAGCCCTAATGCTGTGTGACTATACCGCATAGTTCTCAACACACTCCATTCTACTCTAACCTGGTCAAAGCCTTGACAAACACACTGTTTGGCATCTCAGGCCCTGGAAGAACTGTAATTACAATTGACCCTGATTAAACATAATGTTAGAAGTACATTATGGTTCCCAGGCTGAACTCTCTTCAGTACTACTCTCATAAAACACAGTGATTCATTCCTACTAGAGGGGTTAAACTGCTTCTGTTGTCATTAATTATTGGCTACTAGAATTTTCTACAGGGATGACGGCTGCTACTGAGGATCTAGGCCCAAACCAATTCAGTTTAATTATTTATGAGTCCCTTTTTTGGATCAGATCCCATACTATGTTTACAGACATCAAATAAATAAGTTACAATCTCAACCTTTAAAGAGCTCACCTAGAAGACAGCAAACAAGCAAAAGGATTACTAAATTATTATGCAGTAATTAATAGAGATAAAAACATGTATGGGAACCAATAGTAGCACAGAAGAGCGAAAGTTTTTGGCCAGAAAAAAAGGGGGTGGGGTTCTTGGCTGGGTTTTTAAGTAGAAACAGGAGTTTAATGGCCACTTAAAAAAACACTTCCAGTTGGGTGTGGTGGTGCCTAACTGTAAGCCCAGCACTTGAGAGGTTGAAGCTGCAGAATCCCTGTGAGTTTGAAGCCAGTTCAAGGCCACCCTGAAGTATATTACATAGCAAGACCAGGTCACAAAAAACAAACACACACACAAAAATCACAAGTCAGGGGAGGCTTCTACTACAAAAGAGGCACGAGGGTATCAAGCAGTGACGTGCTCAGTTTGATATAAATGATTTTTGTCTTATTAGGTCACATAATGAAGGGTAAGTAGAAGCAAGAGAAACAGCTACAGATATCCACACAAATCAATCATGAGAGGTCTTATAGCCTCAGTTTTACCTTGAAGACAACAAAGCTGGGAGAGAGATAGTACCAAGTGCTAGAAATGGTAACTTCATTTGCTTTGGAGAAAATGCTCTGTAGCACTTACTTCTGAAGAGGATGGGTCACATAAAGCCAGCCAAAAGGCAAGAAAGGGCCTTGAAGAATAGAGAGATGCAGAGGCTGGTGTTCAGGCAAGAACAGTGGGGTTGGACAGGAAGAAACCAATAGGTTAACAGCAAGAAAGAAGGCTTTGGATGTACACCATGAGGGGACAGGGATCACTCCCTACTTTCTGTCCTGGATGAGTACTGGGTGGGTGCTGGTATCAACAGTTCAGATAGGACCATTAGGAAAAAGAACAGAAAGCTGGGAGGATGATGTGACTGGTCTTGCTGAGGCTAAAGGCAAGGCAAGAGGCTCCCCTTTTTCCCAAAACAAAATGCCCAGAAGGTTCATTCCTGGGCAGGCCAGAAATGTCAGTGACCAAACTGGGCCCTGTGAGATGCAAATGATTCATTGTAGGAACAAGCCAGCTTCTATGACAAAACATGATTAGGATCAATAAGGCTAAGGGGAAGCCTTGATTTCCTACTTATTTTCCATGCTTCTCTAAAACCTGCCCTTCCTGCTTCTCTTCCCCTGCTCCCATCTACCTCATGTAATTCATTTACAGCAACACAGTTCAAATCCCTCTAATCCCCTCAATCTACGTTTTACGTTTTCTTTTTTTTATTTTGAGGCAGTGTTGCTCAATTGCCCAGGCTGGGCTTGAACTTTTGATTCTCTGGCCTCAGCCTCCCAGAGTGCTAGGATTAGAGGCATGTGTCACCAAGCTTCACCTGCATTCTTCACAGCACTTACACAATTTACAAGAATAGTATCTAGATACTTGTTTACTGTTTATGTCTCCTCTGCAATGTAGGCCCAGGTCTCCAGAGCAGTGCCTGGGGCATTGCAGAAACTCAGTAAATATTTGCTAAAAATGAAAGTCGATCTGAACACTTGTCCCAATCTCTGCTGCTACACCGATTCAAGACCCAGTGAGAAATGCTAGATAGTGAGGACTCTTTGAAGCTATGTCAGATCATGACTCTCAAAAAGTTATGCAAAACATGATCATTTGAGAATATTTATTGCTCAGTGTAGGATGGAGTGATAAGAAGATGAAAGAGAAATATTAGCTCACCACCTGGAAGCCTACAAGGATGCTTCTATTACAAACGTAAACAAGAAATGTGGAATCCTTGATGAAACAATAAATGGGGGAACCAAAAGGCACCTATCAGACCTGGGATCTAATCTCAAACAAATGCTTTGGGCAAATGCTGGAGCCTAGATACTTAACATTCCCTTACCAGTACAAAACAACAGAAATAATAACCATAACCATCATTTACTTATATACTACCTATACGACAGGCTTTACTTATATTCTTTAATTTCCCATCTAAATCCCATAAAATGTACATATCACATCACTATCCCCAACAAGAGTCAGAGATTAATCTGTCCATATTTGTTATCAAATAGTAGAGGAAGTAGGAATAAGATTTGAAGTTTTGCCAGGTATGGCGGCTCATACCTATAATCTCAGAGGCAGGAGGATTTTGTGAGTTAGAGACCATCCTGGGCTAGAAAGTGCACTCAAGGCCAGCCTGAACTGCACAGCAAGACCTTCTCTCAAAAAAAAAAAAAAAAAAAAAAAAAAAAAAGATTTACTTGAATTTACTTGACAGTAGTACTGGAGCACTGAGTTACATCCCCAGTCTTATTTATTAATTGGTTGGGTTGTTGTTGTTGTTGGGGTTTGTTTTTTGAGGGGTTTTTTTTTGGGGGGGAGAGTCCTTGTCTTTTTGAGACAGGATTTCACTATGCAGTTCAGGCTGGCCTTCAATTTACTCTGTGGCCCACGCTGGCCTCAACTCACACCAATCCTCTTGCCTCAGCCTTCTGAGTGCTGAGATTACAGGCCTGTGCCACCTGCAGCCCCAGTTTCTTTTAGACAGTATTTCACTACATTATGCAGGCTAGCCTCAAATTTACAATCTTCCTGACTGGGATTATGGGCATGTACCACCGTACCTGGTAAATTCAAGGTTTTGCTTTGTTTTAAATTCAAATTCTATACTCTGGTTTCTCTTCAGATCGTATAAATCTTTCGCCTTTTTAAAATTCAAATTCTTACTCATCATATTATTATAGAGGCTAAATTATATAAAAATATAGTAGGCAGTCAGATAGGGCTAGGCCTCCAGGGAGTCAGTGCAAAAGATAATCTATTAGGATTGTGCTTGGAGGCCTTCTGAAGTTTAAAATCACAACGGCTAGTTTTACATATTTCCGTAAGGGATGAACAGAGGCTTGGGATTTTTGGTATCACCATTTTGAGATTTCCCATTATCACTTTAGGCATGGGCCATCCTTTCCACCTACAAAGACTAGAATAAAACCACTAAGACTGAGACTAATACCACTAAAACTACTAAGACTAAAAACAAGACTAAAACTACAGATTATCGACCAAGCTTAACCATGTTACCCATGTACCCTTGCAGTCTTATTGGTTGATCATAATTTTGACCCACTCTTAAACTCCATTGTTCTTAAAGATTCATTCCTCAACTTTAGGGGATGTGAACTCTGCATATTTGACATCTAGCAGTTCCCCTCTACCATCATTGCAAAGACTAGCTGTGAAGACTAACTTTAAATGTAAAAAATAAACAGGGAGTAGCAGCACATGCGTGTCATCTTAGCACGCTAGGAAGTTGAGGCAGGATCACGAATTCGAGATTAGCCTGGGCAATTTAACAACTTACAAAGACCTTATCTCAAAATAAAAAATAAAAATGGTTGGGGGGATGTAGCTCAGTACAAAGGCCCTGGGTTCAATCCCCAGTATGAGAAAAAAAAAAAAAAGTTTCATAAATAGTTTGTGTCTCTTAAGATTCTTCTTCACATCCCCTGGTTGATCATCTGTCTATTTTTGATGCTATGATAAAACACCGAAAGCTGGGTAAGTTACAAGGAAAAAGCTATTTAGTCAAAAGCCCTGGAGGTAGGGAAGTTCTGCTTCATAACATGGATGGAAGGCAGATGTCCATGGGAGACTGAAAAATGGGCAACCATGGAAGAGGCCAAACAAAACATCAGATGAAACCCTGCTTTGTAACAACTTGGTCTCAGGTAACTAATCCAGTCCTGCTAGACCTGACTCCTCCCAAATCTAATCTAGTCCCGGGAGAAACACATTAATCCCCTCAATGTCTGAAACACCTCCAAAGGCCCCACTTTCTGACTCGTTGCCTTGCGAAATTAAGTCTCCACGCGAGTTTGGGCTGGGACAAGTCCCATCGCTAAGGCTCTGCTAAGGCTCTTGGGCAAAGGGGCTTCTTTACCAGGAATGCTCAGTCTTCTATTACCAATCAAATCATCTGTCATCAGTCACTGAACTGCTGGTCATTTAACTGAGAGACAACTGGAAGGGAAGCCAGCACCGCCAGTGCCATTTTTTTCCCTTTCCAGGGGGAGGACATAGGCTCTGAGAGACACAGGGAGAGGGGTGTCCTGGTCTTGCTGTGGACCTCGAGTATCTAATTTTCTTCTCTGGGCATCAGTTTTCTCTACTGGGGAGCTGGGCTGAAGGCCCCTGAGGCGCACATGGAACAATGACAAAAAAAACCTGGGCTCTGCAAGGGTAGCTTTACACCTCCTGCTCCATCTTCAGTATGAACGGCACTGAGGTAAATGATTTTACAGTCCGTGGTTCACGAAGCTGCTTCATTACAGGAAACACTTCACGAAAAGTGCTTGGTGGAGTGATTTGGACAAGGTAAACATGCAGTAAGTGTTAGCACTGTCGTGGTCATTGTTATCATCACCCCAGCCCCAACACTCAGACGATCTCTGTTAAGCCAGAGGATTCCTTCGTAATTGACTTCAACTCACAAATGGACTCAGTAGGCAGGACACCTGAAGTTAGCGCTTTCCAAGAGACGACGCACAGCCTTTCCAGCCTCAAGCCTACGACTCGCAGGACAGCCATGACAGACCCCGCAGAGTTCCCTTCCCTTTCTCTTTCAGCAGCGGCGGGTGAGGAGGCCAGAGCCCACGAGTTCCCGGTCCGCCCACCTCAGCCGCCATTGGCGGCCTCCTCGCTGGCGTGACTAAGGCCCTGCCCTCTTCTTGCTGGGACCACTCTGAGGAGATCTCCAGGAGCGGCGGGGGCCTGGGAGGCGAAGCCGCGATGCATCCTGGGTTTTGTAGTCCGTCTGTAAGGCCGCCGCCGGAGAGCGGGACCTGCGGACGCAGAGAACTACAAGTTCCAGCAGCCGCGCGGGGAGCGGGGCACGCGGGGGGGGGGTTCTTATCACGTGGGTGCTCGGCCTGGGCGGGCTATTTCTCAGTGCGGCGGTGGCGGCGGCTCGGGGGAGCGGGACCTTTTGTTTGGAGCGGCTGCGGGGGGGCCCCGGAACGGCGAGGCCGGCGGCCTTCCCCAGCTTGCTGGGTCCCGGCCGCCCTTCACGGGGGTGGGGGGCCGCTCCCTGGGCCGGGCCTCTCCCAAAGCGCCGCCGCCCCGCCCTAAACCCGCCCCGCCGGGCCCGAGGGGAGGAACCGGCCGGGCCTCCTAGCGCGGCCCCGCCACCTCCGGAGTCGCTGCCTTCTTCCCCGCGCTCCAGACCCGAGGCTGCCCCTCGCCCCTCAGGCCGACGCCATGAAGATCAAGGATGCCAAGAAGCCCTGTAAGCTGGGGGCTGGGCCGCCGGGTAGGGAGGGCACCCCTGGGCTGGGTCTGGAATCTCCGGCGAAGCGGCCTCGGTCCCCCCCGGGTCGCTAGGCGCGCGCGCCCTGCGCGGGCGGAAGGCGAAGGGACCTTATCAGCCCCTGGTTCCAGGCGGCCGAGCTCCCCATCCCCCTGTGCATGCTTGGTGATCGCCTGCCGCCCCCTAGCCCTGTCCTCCCACTTCCTCTTCGTGAGCCGGGAGGTTGCTAGAGGGAATTTTTGATTCGAGTTTTGCACAACGACAATAGAGCTACTACCCTCTCGCGGCTTGAAGTCAGGTTGAAAAGAGATGGTCGCGGCTGTCAGCGAGGGGCAGTTACCACCCATTTTCAGTAATTTCCGGGCTTCCTGCTTGTGTCCTTGAAATCCACTGGTTTCCTGAGAGTTGTCACTGTTGTTGGCAGTTAGAGCTTTTAAACACACGTGCATGTAACTTGCTAGTAGATAAATTGCCTCAACCGGCTTTTGAGTAGAATATTAATTAGTTCATGTTTTTGTTCGAAAATACAGAAACGAAAAGATTAAAAACACCCGTATTCCCACTCACCGGAGCGAAACACTGTTCATATTATGGGGAATACCTGTAGAGATTTGCTGAGTGTATACGCGTGTACTTTTAAAAAATCTTACCAAGCTGTAAGAAAACAGATAAACTCATTTGCTTCTTTTTTGTAGCTCTTTAAAAGCCTTTTATTCCTGTAATTGGCTTACTTCATTGTTCATTCGTTGTGATTGTCACACTTAAGTTTCTCTGGACAACTAGGAATGTAGGTAAAGATTCAGTCCCCAAACTTTCCGATGTTTTGCTGTTTTTGCAGTGTTTCATGGGATCCTCCCGAATGCTCAAAGAAATTTGCATCTTTAAATGACGCTAACACCCTTCCCTGCCTTTCTGCCCACCAGGGATCTTGTAAACCTCTTTGGAGAAGCAACCTGCCTAAGAACTCTGAAAACTAATTGTTTGGTTTTTTGTTTATGAAACAAACAATTTCATTGGATTAAGGTGACTTGAGCTCTCAGCGATCCTCCTGCCTCAGCCTCAAGAATGCTGGGCTGACAACGAATTGTTACTTAAATGTGTGATACTTTGGTCTTTACAAAGGAGGATTTTGAACTTGCTGAGTTTAGGGTAACTTTTTACAAGGCCTCCTCTACCAACTGTGCGCTGTTGAAGTTTAGAATCCAGTGTCACCTACGCCTGAGGGACATAGTTTAATACTTGAGAAACACAAACTTTTATTATCTGGTGGTTGTATCTGCTAATAAAAATTTTTTCATGGCGATTTCTTTTTATAGCTGCAGAATTCTTTTGATATTTCAGTCTATAAAACAGTGATGGCAGTAATTTAAGTAACTATTTGTAAAAGGACTTCTAATTTACATTTGCAGTTAAACTACTACATCTTGAATTGATGCAGTAATGTCAAATACTCAGACACTGCCCTCAGGGTATGTAGTTTCTGTTTTCTTAAGAGTTTCCACTTGAAGAGTTTATCGAAAATTCATACTCTTAACCTTTGATCTTTTTGAGACATCTCACTATGCAGTTCTGGCTGGCTTTGAACTCACTTTGTAGCCCAGGCAGGTCTCCAATTCTCAGCCATCCTGCCTCAGCCCCCAGGGTGCTAGGATTGCGGGCACGTGCCACCATGACCCAGTTACACGCTTTAACTGTTAACATGGTGTTTTCTTTGCATCCTAATAGTTACTGATTACTTAGATTTGGGCAAACAAAAAGCCAAGTGGGAATACCACCTTCAAATTTATTTTTAAAAATTACAATGATTATCGTAAGTTTATAAAATAAACTGAGTAGAGAAAGAATTTTATTTTATTTTTATTTTTACTTATTTATTTTTTTGAGGCAAGGTCTCATAGTGTAGTTCAAGATGAGCTTGAATTCACTCTGTACCCCAGGCTGGCCTCAAACTCAAGACCCTTTCTTACTCTAGGTTCCTGAGTGCTGGGATTACAAATGTATGCTACCACATCAGGCTTTTAAATACTTCTTTTTTTTTTTTTTTTTAAAGTGTATTACTCTGTTGCAGTGCATTGTGAAAGCATTAAATCCTACTTTAACCCTAAAAAGAGCCATGCTGAAAAACTGGCTAGGCAATTTGATTTAGAAGTCTAAAATAACATTTACAACTTTTCCTGGGTAAAAAGTACCTCCTAAAATCTTTATTGTAAAAAATAAAAATAAAGAACATCTTGTTTCTGTATGTGTGGGAAAGATATTTTTGATATGTTTATAGCAAATTATAATTTCTTTAAAGACACAGGAATTTTTTTTGTGTGCATGTGGCACTGGGATTGAACTCAGAACCTTATGCATGCTAGGAAAGCATTCTACCACTGAGGTATATCCCCAGCCCAGGAATTTTTTTTTTCTATTTTTAAGTACATACTTTAATAGGTTGTAAGTTTTTATAATAATTGCTGTATTTATTGACTTAGGCTCTACTTTGTATTCATTGTGCCATTTAACTGCGGCAATGCTAAAGGAAGTTGTGTATCATATTGGTTAAATAAATGATTTGGCTTCAACCAAGCTGAATCATTGGTAGGGCACACCTATAACCCCAGCACTCAGAGGCTGAGGCAGGAAGATCTCAAAAGTTCAAGGTCAGCCCAAACTACATAGTGAGCCCTTGTCTCAAGAAATGGAGAAAAAAAGTGTAATTTGGCTTTATACGTTTTCTTACATTAAGCTTCTCTGTGTTAGAAAACATTACTTTTAGGTGTATCGCCAATATATCATGAAGTTCTAAGCAAAATAGTTTTATTAAGCCAAAAAATTTACAAGGAATTTATTTTGCCATGTAGATTGTATAACTAGAAAATTAGCATTTGAAATTGTGTTAATTTAATCCCAGTCAAAGGAGAAAGTAGATCAGTAATATTCCTATGTACTCTAGGTGACATGATTCCTTAAAGTATAAGTTTTTCAGCTTGTGTTTTATTTACCTGTTTGTCATATAACTGGATCAACAAGATTCTAGTAGAAGATGACAAGCGTATCTAAACCTGTAATGTAGATTTTGAGTCAATGCTTTGCTAACCCAAGTAGTAAGGTTTTGGAAATTTTTGTTAGGCACAGACAGTTGTATAACCTAATGTGTATAATCTGCTTTTCCATAATTTGGTCTGTTGGTAAATTTAGTTTGGAATTACTAGCATTTCTAATAAGTAATAAGGTACTTTTGAAGAAAATAGTTTCTAATATACTTCTCCTTAGAAGCATTTTATTTAAAAAAAAAAATACTTCGTTACAGAAAATCAAATTTACCCAAATCTAGCCTAAGGGTTTTTTTTGTTTTTTGGTTTTTTTTTCTGGTGCCAGGGATTGAACTCACAACCTTGGGCTTGCCAGGCAGGCACTTACGCTGCTGAGCTAAATCCCTGGCTGTCCTAAGGAATCTTAATACTGAAGGTGTGAAGATGTATTTGTTCTCTCTCTTTCTCTTTTGTCTTTTTGAGACAGGGTCTCACTATGCAGTTCAGGCTGGCCTTGAACTTACTTCGTAGCCCAGACTGCTCTCAAACTGCAGTGATCCTCCTGCCTCAGCCTCCCAAGTGCTGGGATTACAGGCGAGTGCCACCACCAAGCTCGAAGATGAATATTCTCAAAATACCACAATTTTTATTTGGAATGATTGCTATAAGTGAAATGTCCTTTATCCAAGAATTTGAAGCATATCTTCAATTTACCAGTGTATATGCCCAGTTTAGAATTTTGTTCCTACTCTATAAGGTCTTAAACATTTTCAACATTTGGTTTCTCTTTACATATAAAAAGAGTTAAATTTGGAAATAGTTCTCCAGTACTTCCTCACTTGTCTACTAACAGTAAGATGCAAAACTTGACACTTGTCTGTCCATGTGGCTAAATACAGTGCCTTCTGTTTAATCATTTAGAAAGGTAATTGGACAGCAGGTTTTCATTATTTGTGTACCTGATCTACCTGGTAAAGAAGATAATAATTCTTAGTAGCACTCTGTCCATGAGGTGGTTGGGGGTATTTTTGTTAATATATGAGACAAATGGTGACTCTTGTAAGATCAGTTGAGGCACAGAATAAAGGTATTACTTTTTTTGAAGGCCAAATAAACATCATCTGAGATTCTAGGGAATACAATCTGGAGAAAGTATTGTATACTTTCTATCACCACTGTGCTTATTTATATTTATGAAATGTGTTTGGCCTTTAAAAGTATTTGCCTCATACCCACACACACACAAAGTATATTCCAAAAGAAGGAAGAAATGTTTAGGTTACATGCAGTACATAGGCTATTTATGTACTGATTTTTATCCATTCTGTCCTGTAGCCAGAAGCATTAAAACTATAGATACAGCTCTTTGATTTCTTAGGGAAATGATGTTTCTCTTAGTTCATGGAATTCTCTTAGATGCATCTATGGTTGTATTTAATATAATTGTTTTTATTGCAAAGAATTAACCTTTGAGATTCATTACCTCCTCTTGTTTTTGTGACAGACATATCAAGCATTAAGTATTTTTTAATACACTGGAAAATATAAAACGCTAGTAAGTAAACCACTTGGTAAATTATAGGAGTGGATCATAATTGACAATTTGGGTCGTCTTTGTTAGTACTGGCCTAATGCTTTTTGATAGTGATTATTTCGTAGACAAAAGAATATGAACTTTAGAACTCATAAGACCTATTAAAGGAGGCTTTTTCTAAGTTGGAGCTTCTGGTGTAGGGCTCAGTTCTCTTTCAAATTCTAGCGTTCCTGAATTTAGGAAGACAATCAAACACACGTGAGAGGTTTAATGTGCCATTGTAAAGTTTCTTTTGAATTAGGACTGGTTTGGTCACTTCATGCAAATAGCGTGCCTAAGAAGCTTTTTTTTTGAACAGGATCTGGCTTTATGTTGCAGGTTGACCTTGAACCCACAATGTTGTAGCCTAAGGTCACTTGGAACTCATGGGGTGATCCTCCTGCCTCAGCCTCCTGAGTGGAGAGATTATAGGCCTGTGTCACCATGCCCAGCTCTGAAAAGCCTTTTAAAGAAACAGTAGTTGTTTATTTGCAGAGTTGGGGATGGAACCCAGGCCTAGGAAAGTTTGATACAAGAGCTACCAACTGAGCCTCATCAAGAGCACAGTGGATTTTAGTTTGTTTTTATCATTTTAATGACTGTTATACCTAAAAAGTCACTTTCTTTCTTTGTGAAGGACTCAGAAAACATTAACGCTTTCGCATACTTTTCAGACTTTAGAAATAGGATTTTAGTTAAGGAGGCAGGATAGGGAGGAACCAGCCACATGCAAAATGACCCTTTCTGCCTGGTGTGGTAGTACTTGGCTGTAATCTCATTACTGGGGAGGCTGAAGCAGGGCCAACCTGAAGTACAAAGCAAGATTTTGTTGCAAGAAACATTAAAAAGGAGCTTTTTGGGGGGTGGTGCAGAACTACTTTATATAAGAATTAAAAGTTCTTCATGTAAGTATTAATGTGGGGAGATCTTTTAAGAATGGTTGTATTATGGCACAAACATTAGAGTAAAGGCCTCTGGCTGAAGATAAGTCATAAACTTTGAACTGTACTACTTCACAATTTATACCTTCAGTAACATTTTCATTTGAGTATATGTATGTTCTGACACCTGGATGTCAAGTGAAGCACAAAAAGAAAATGTGCAAATACTAATTATAGTGAGTTTGGGGACGGTTTTTGAAAGGGTTTCACTGTATAGTTTAGGCTGTCCTCAAAATCACTATGTAGCTCAGACTACCTTTGAACTCACAGTGAGCCTTCTGCTTCAGCCTTCCCAGTATTAAGAGTGCTGGAATTACAGACAAGCCATCATGCCTGGCTTGTATTTTTTTTTTCCAAATCCATTTTATTTCAAGGAGAAAAAGAAGAAGAAAAACTAAATCTCCAAACATGTCAATGGGGGGGCAACAATGGTACATATATTGTGTATTGTCATCCCTGAATCTTTCAGCCAGAGCGTAAGACATCTGCATTCAATTGTCCAAACAATACCAGCCCAAATCTTACTCTTCAGTGAACTCAGAAATCAGTAGTATAACTATCTTTTTTTTTTTTTTTTTTTTTTTGGTACTGGGCATCAAACTCATGACCTCGCGCTTGCCAGGCAAGTGCTTACACTACTGAGCTAAATCCCTGGTCCATCTTAACTATTTTTTGTATATGTTATTTCAGCTTCTCAGACTAGTGAAAAAAATATAATGTTCACCCATGTGTGTCTGATTTATTTCACTTATGAGTATGGTCTCAAATTGATGAGTATGGTATGAGTATGGTCTCATACTGTAAATGTCCAGCTTATCCTTCCTTATGGCTGAATAGTACTGCACTGTATAAAAGTAACATCTTTTTTATCCATTTCTCAGTTGATGGGCATTTATATAGGTTGTTTCCAACATCTAGATATTACAAATTGTACTGCTATAAACATGCATGCACATACATTACTGTGGTATAATGTTTTTTAATTCTCTGGGAAGATATCTAAAAGAGGAAGAGCTGGGTCAAATGGGATCTCCAATCCTAGTTTTTTGAAGAATCTTCACACTGATTTCAATAGTGGTTGCACTAGTCTTCCCTCCCACCAACAGTGGAGAAGGGTGGTCCCTTTCTCCCCACGACCCCTCCAGCATTTGTTATTAGTTGACTTCTTGATAATAGCCATTCCTTTTGGGGTGAGGTAACATCTCAGTGTTGTTTTAATTTGCATCTCGAATGACCATTGATGTTCCAACATTTTTTATATATTTGCTGTTTGAATTTCTTCATCTGAGAAGTGTGTATTCATCTTAGATGCCCATTTTTGGATTGGGTCTTTAAATCTGGGAGGACTGGTTTTTGAGTTCTTTATCTGTTCCTGATAGTAATCCTTTGAAGTACAGCTAACAGACATTTTCTCCCATATCGTAGGTTGTGTCTTTATTCCATTGGTGGTTTCTCTTGCTATTCAAAAGCTTCTCAATAGAGTAAGGTCCCAGTTGATTCTTCGTGATAATTCCTGTGCGATCGGGATTTTGTTCATAAAGTCTTTGCCTACACCAGTGTCTTCAAGAGTTTTACCTACTCTGTCTTCCAGCAGATTCAACGTTTCATTCTGACTTTAGTGTAGTGTGTGGTGAAAGATACGGGTCCAGTTTTAATCTTCAACATGTGTAGAGCCAGTTTTGCCAGCACCATTTATTAAAGAGGCTATCTTCCAGGGAAGGTGTTTGGCCCCTTTGTCAGAGATAATGTGGCCGAAAGTGTTTGAAGTTGTTTCTGCATCTTCTAAGCTGTTCCACTGATCTTTGGGTCTTTTGTTTGTTAGTTCATTTGTTTTTGCTAGTACTGTGCTTTTTTTATCACAGTAACTTTATAGTATAATTTCAAGTCAAGGATTGTGATGCCCCTTGGCTTGTCTTTGTTGCCCAGGACTGCCTTTGCTAGTCTGGGATTCTTCTGGTTTCGGATGAATTTTAGGATTGTTTTCTCTAATTCTGTGATATATGCTATTGGAATTGCATTTAATCTGTGTAACAGTTTTGGAAGTATGGCCAAATGGCCATTTAGAGCTTACTTTTGTTTTTTGTTTTTGTTTCTTGAAACTGGATCAGTTGAACTCATGATGATCCTTCTCCTCAGCCTCCCCTCCTGAGTGCTGGAACTACAGGTGTGTACCACCACACACGACCTAGATCTTAATATGGTAGAATCTTGTACAGTGTTTGTGTATCTGGATGTGTATGTGTAAATTTAATGAGTTGCAGGTCTCTTAAACATCATTGCCCTGTTCCTGTGGAATGAGGGTTCAGAAATCCATATTTTTAAGCTAATACTTAGGTAATTTTGATCTAGATCGAGGGTACTTTATCCTTATTCAGTAGGCATATTTTCAACCCTTGTGTATCCTGTACCATGCCACTAAACGTTTTAATTTGCAAGCAGACCGTATAGCTTTTCTAGTAATAGTGCCCCAAACTGTCTACAAATTGAAGTCTAAGCTTCTTTGCCTAGTATACAGGACTCTTTATGATTGATTTCTGTTGTCTCAGCCTCAGTTTTTTTCCTGGGTCTCTATTTTTATTGATTCATGCCTAACTGCATATAGGCTTTTCGATTTTTAATATTCCCCACATTTAAACAGGCATAGAATTTAGCATTCCTTATATTGGTCAGTACTGCACATACAATTTTATCTGTTGCATTCCTATATGTTTATATTTGTATTCCCTGCTAGCTTGAGCTGACCTTGAGGGCTGGCTTTTTTTTTTTTTTTTAATTGGTACCAGGGATCAAACTCACGACCACGCTCTTGCAAGGCAGGCGCTTAAGCCTCTGAGCTAAATCCCCAGCAGAGGGCTGGAATTTTATTTTATTTTACATTTCTGACTTACTGAAAGGAAGTGAGGAAAGTAGTATACTGAGAAATTAATGGCTTTTCCTGTAGCCTAATTAGTAAAAGAATCCCAGGTCCCAATCCTGAATGATATTGCTGCCTAAATGTACTTACTCCAGAGTATGATTTAACTTCAACAGTATTAACCAGATGTACCAAAGAAAGTAGAAAATAAATTTCCTTGTAAGGAGCTACTTTTCCCATGGGTGATTATAGAACAATGATACTGTATTAAAACCTTTATAGAAGCAGAAAGATGTTCAAGCTGCAGGTAATGACCTATTTATTGAAATGAAATTGGTTTAAGGTCTTCGTATTTCCTGTAGCATGAGGTTAACTATTCAGTAAAGAAAAGGAATAATTGTTAGGCCAGCAATTAAAAGACCGTGGACCATCTCTGAGTGTCTTAACAGTTTTTAGAAAATACACAAATAAAATTGAAAGAGAAACGTGAGTTACACATAGAAGATACATCTTACCCAATTGACTAAATGCATAATGTAGATTAAATGAGTTTGTGGATAATTAACTGCTTGTCTTCAGTTTGCATTTCTAAAATTAGCCATATATACATACATATATATACATATACACACACGTATATATGTGGTGTATGTATGTATTTCTTTTACATTTTTAAATTTAAAAAATTTTTTAATTTTTTTTTAATTTACAGCTTTCCCTTGGTTTGGCATGGACATTGGAGGAACTCTAGTAAAGCTGTCATACTTTGAACCTATTGATATCACAGCAGAGGAAGAACAAGAGGAAGTTGAGAGCTTAAAAAGTATTCGGAAATACTTGACTTCTAACGTGGCATATGGATCCACTGGTATTCGGGATGTACACCTGGAACTGAAGGATTTAACGCTTTTTGGCCGAAGAGGAAACTTGCACTTTATCAGATTTCCAACCCAGGACTTGCCTACTTTTATCCAAATGGGAAGAGATAAAAACTTCTCAACATTACACACGGTGCTATGTGCTACAGGAGGTGGTGCTTACAAGTTTGAAAAAGATTTTCGTACAGTAGGTATTTACTTGAGTCAAGAATTTATATTGCTTGTGTTCAGTTTTAAATATGAGGCTGGATTTCCATTTAGAATATCCTTACCCCTGAGGAGGCAGAAGAAGAATGTATTCATGACTAGCCTTTCATTTGGAACATTTTAAAAACCTTTATGGGATGATTAACATACTCAGATGGGACCATTCCTATGTCTCAGTACCTGGCGGCTTGAACCACCAGTATAGTACATGTAAGACTGTTCTGTGCATAGCTTCCTCATTGGTGGTTCAGACTGGCAGAAGCATGTTGAGTTGTCTAGCTTTAGGCATGTTGCACAAAATGGTTGGTAAAAACCTGCTGGTTTAGGGCTGTGCCACGGGGAATTTAAAGCCAACTGTGGTAGCACAGTTACTTGGAAGGCTTAGGCTAGAGATGTGCAAGGGAAACTTGAATGAACTTGACAGTGTAAAAACTCAGATATAAACAGGGTTTGAATTCTGTCATTATTAGTGCCCTGCATACATGTGGTTTTTTTAATAATTCCTATAGTCATTTCTCCCAAGGCCATTTCTATCTAAACCCTTGGTTGGTTATTAGATACCTGAATAAGAAATGTTACCCTTTTTTCTTGGTTTTGTACCAACAAACTTACTGTGTTCCTTTTCTTGGAGTTATTTGAATATGACTGGGGATTATTGAGTGCAGTAGGTCCCTACCTTTCGAACGAGTTCTGTGAGTTCTGTTCTGGAAGAACATCGATAAGTCAAATTCGATTGTAGGTCTGACTGAGTCATACACCTTTGACACAAATATACAGCATATATTGCTGTGGGCTTTCTAGAAGTCTTCTCCCTGTCACAACTGCTTTTCCTCTTCTGGACATCCTGGCCTCTGACTGGGCACTGCACTACTGTACACTATCACACTGCGTAATACGCACATAGCACCACTGTGACAGTGTCCAGCAAACGTGAGCCACTTCTGCGATTTGTTCACATTTATAGATGTTTATAAGGTGAAGTCCATTCATATCTGTGAAAGTTTGTAAGTCAAGGACTTCACTATTGATTTTTTAGATATATGCTATTGGGACTTTGCAAAGCTGGTTTTGGGGTGGTTTGTCACTGTAGCCCAGGCTAGCCTTGAACTCAGGGTGGTCCTCCTGCCTCAGCTTCCCAAGTGCCGGAATTACAAGCATGCAGCACCGCACCTGGCTTCAAAGTTGGTAAATGGGGGTGCTGAAATGGATTTTCTTTAAAAATATAGATGTGTGGACTATGTAATTTTTCATTTTCATCAAATATTCTATTAATAGAATATTTATATAATTCATATAAATATAAGCCCCTTATAATTTTGGGTAGTTTGATCTAAAGTTTTATTTTTCTTTTTGGGGGGTTCCTGAATTCAGGACCTCATGCTTGCCAGGCAGGTGCTGTGCTACCGCTAAACCTTGGTCCTACATTTTTTTCCAGATAAATCTGATAAGTATTCAGTGAGTAATTCTGAAAGTAAATTTCATGTATTTGTGGCCAGTTAGTATGAAAATGGCAGTATTTATTGTTAGCCAGTGTTCTTGCTACAAGCAGTATCCTTGCTGCCAGCTTTCACCTGGCCATTGGAGTACTGGTATCTAGATATGTTTGCTTACATGTTTGTTTTGGTACCAGGAGTCAAACTCAAGACCTTGCACTTGCCAGGCAGGCACTGTGCTGGCTGAGCTGTATCCCTGGCACTTGTCTGCATTTGTTTTTGCTGTGGCGTGTTACTTGGGGATTAACCCCATGGCTTTCACAGAGCTACCTCCCCAGTTCTTTATTTTGGGAAAGAATCACTGAGTCGCCTGGGCTGTATTCTAATTTGCGATTTTCCTTCTTCAGCCTTCCAGAGTGTCGGGATAATAGAGCCTCACTTGACTGATGTTCTGATTTTTTAAAATACATATTTAAATGGTGTTCTATAAATTTGTTAATATTATTATTTATTGGGCATTTAGTATCAGATATTGTAATTAATATTGGAAGATTGCAACTAAAAATAAGACAGGTATAGCCCTCAAAGAGTATGGTTATTCTTGCCGGGCATGGTGGTACACACCTGTCATCCTAGCACTTGAGAAGCTGAGGCAGGAGGATCACTGAGTTTGAGGCCAGCTCAAGGCCAGCCTGAACTGCACAACAAGACTCTGTCTCAAAAAGACAGAAAAAAAACTGGTTCTTCTAGACCACACAGGTGTGTGAACTCTAAAAAGCACAGTGCAGGGGCTGGGGATTTAGCTCAGTGGCTTAAGCGCCTGCCTGGCAAGCATGAGGTCATGAGTTCGATCCCCAGTACCAAAAAAATAAAAGAACAGTGCATCACAGTATGCTCTAACCTAAGGAGTTGAATTTAATAATTTCAAACAGGTACTCAAACTGTAATAAATTATGTTCTCTACATAACTATTAGCTGGTATAATCATACCAGAGGACATGATGAAGTCATTAAATATTTGCATCTACATAAAGATTCATGAATACAAAAGCTACACATGGCAGATGGACACAGTTTATTTTGTTAGAGAATCAGAATCCATAAGATTTCATCTTTGTGATACTGTGGCTGACATTTCCCAAGATGCTGATCAAGACTTAGGAAAAGTAAACAGTAAAAGTACAATATTCCTATGTTTGCATGGTGTTGAGTTCCTAGCAATTTCAGTATGTTAGAACCATGTGAAGATATGTTTATATACATAGATAAAACACTTTGTTCTTATGTAGGCTTAGATCATCACAAAGAAGTATATGAAAATTATACTGTAGGGCCAGGGATTTAGCTCAGTGGCTTACGCGCCTGCCTGGCAAGCGCGAGGTCACAAGTTCGATCCCCGGTACCAAAAAAAAAAAAAAATTATACTGTAAAGTTGAATCAAGTATTTTGAATGCTGCCTTCGACTTAAATTTACATTTTCAATTTTTTTAGATTGGAAACCTCCACCTGCACAAACTGGATGAACTGGACTGCCTTGTAAAGGGCTTGCTGTATATAGATTCTGTCAGTTTCAATGGACAAGCAGAGTGCTATTATTTTGCTAATGCCTCAGAACCTGAGCGATGTCAAAAGATGCCTTTTAACTTAGATGATCCCTATCCACTGCTGGTAGTGAACATTGGCTCAGGCGTCAGTATTTTAGCAGTCCATTCCAAAGACAACTATAAGCGAGTGACTGGGACAAGGTAGTAACTTTTTCAGTTTTTTTTTAATGATTTCACAATGTTTTAGTCATAAAAGTTGAGAAATACATATGTTAAATGATTGGGGGGAGTACTGGGGATCAAACCCAGGCCCTTACGCGTTCTAGGCAAGTACTTCTACCACTCTGGGACAGCTCCAGCCTTGAAATCACTATAATAGTGCTAGCTTTACCTGAAAAATGATGTGTATTTGCACAAGATGAAGAAGTTAAAATGTTGCATGTAATCTTTTTGTTAGATGCATATGTAAAGATTCAATTAGAATTAAAATCCTTTAGTGTTTTTCAGGTGGCAACCCAGTTTTCATAGTAATGAATTTTTATCTAGAATGATTCTGTTTTTTTCAGAATTTGATAAAAGAGCACTTACTAGAAATGAAAATGTTTTATTGATTTTAAAAGCACAGTATTTGTATTTTATTCTATTTTTTTTTCTTTCTTTTTTTGTACTGGGGATTGAACTCATGACCTTGTACTTGCCGGACAGGCACTTAACCACTGAGCTAAATCCCCAGTTTATTCTTCTATTTCCAAAACATTTTTCTTTTTTCCCTGTTTTTCATTTTTTGTAACATTTTTAGGGAAAACTTACCATGTGTTAAACATTTGCATTTAAACCATGGTATTGGGTAACATTGTAATGCTTATACAGAGATTACTGTGATCCCTATAATTATTCCTATAAAATTCATAAAATATGTGCTATATGAATATGAAAAGAAATTTTAAGTTTTCATTATCTTATGTATTTTATCAACTTTTAGGAGAGGCAGAGACTTCAGTTGAAGAAAAATTTTCATATACTTCAAGTGAGATTGATTTGCAGGAAAATTCACTTCATTTTTAAAGTACTATTCCTGTCTATGATATCTAAATGTAATTATTACTTTGTTATTTAAAAATTGACCTCCAGTGAAACACAGTGCCAAAGAATGATGCACAAATATTTCCTATTTTGGTTAACTCTAAAAGACAGTTTGGGGCTGGGGATTTAGCTCAGTGGCATAAGCCACTGCCTGGCAAAGTGCAAGATTGTGAGTTCAATCCCCAGTGCTACCCTCCCCCAAAAAGACAAAAATTTACGCTTTTAATTAAACAAAGATCCCTAGGTAGAACCTGCTAGAAATATAGAAAAGACTAGGAAGCAAAGATTTTTAGTTCAGAGATTAAAGAGACATGATTTCAGTTTGTAAATATATCCAAAAGAATACGACCAAGATAATTTCTGTCACATGATGACCAAAGGGACATCAGTATCCTCACTCATTTTATGTATGTCTAGGTCATATTAGATGTTAACATGTCACACTGAGTTGATTTCATCTTTGTCCAGCGATAAGCCTTTTGTCCAATATTTCTTGTAAACCATTTAAAATTACAAGTTTTCCCCTTTTAATTCATGTCACTAATTTTTTTTTTTCATGTTAAACTTTTTTTTACTTTTTTTTTGAGACAAGCTCTGTTACGTAGTTCAGGTTGGCCGTGACCTTCCTTTGTAACCAATTGTGGCCTCAAACCTGCAGCAATCTTCCTGCCTGGGCCTCTCGAGTGCTGGGATTACAGGTGTGCCCCATCATGCCCAGCTGTTTTAATTTACTTTCAGAGGCAGGGTCTTGCTAAGTAGTTCAAACTGGCCTGTGTAGCCCAGGTTAACCTCAAACTTGTGGCAGTCCTCCTGCTTCTGCCTTCCAAGTCCTGGGATTACAGGTGTGTATCACCACATCCTGCTAATTTGAACATTCCTTTTTAATGCACACACAAAAAGGGTATTTTTAGCAGCTACAAAGTATAAAATATGGCTAATCTGCTTGATCTGATTGTACAGATTTCTTTTTACTGAACAGTTTTTATTGCCTTCTTTCTGTAGGACTTAGTAATGTGTTCTTTCTGTGTGTGTGCTCAATAAATCAGTGGCTTGGGCCAGGGATATAGCTCAGCAGCACAGCATGTGCCTTAGCAAGTCCAAGGTCATGAGTTTGATTCCCAGTACCAAATAAATAAATGCTGTACCCTTTCACTTTGGAGAAAGAATGTAGTATATGAATACAACTTTAAACTTTTCTTCATTTCCTTTAGTCTTGGAGGGGGTACCTTTCTGGGCTTATGCAGTTTATTGACTGGCTGTGAAAGTTTTGAAGAAGCTCTTGAAATGGCATCCAAAGGTGATAGCACCCAAGCTGACAAGCTGGTCCGAGATATTTATGGAGGAGACTATGAAAGATTTGGTCTGCCAGGTTGGGCTGTAGCATCTAGGTAAGTTCAACATTTGTGTTATTCAGGTTGTTTATTATTAAATTTTTGGAAAGCAGTCTATTAGGGAGTTACAAGACTGCTTTCTCTTATCATTTTTAGGTTTCAAGTTTTGAACATTGATACAGTTGAAAAGTTACACATAAAGAGGTTTACCCTGTAAGAAACCACCTTTAAAAGTGTTGACCCGCTGGCCACATGTAATCTTAGCACCAGGGAGGCTGAGACAAAAAGATCTTGAGTTGAGGTCAACATGGAAAAATTAGTCCAGTACCAGCCTGGTCTGTTGCAGGACACTTGCTTAAAAAAGAAACTACTTTTCATTCTGAAGTATCTTTCCCTATTACTTTATGCAAATGCATATCTTTATTGTCTTCATGTACAAAAAGTTGTATAAGAACTTTATGGCATGCTTTTATATTTTATAACATATGGCACACTATATATGCTCTAAAGTAGTCATATGTGCTTGAAATCTTTGCATATTGTAGTCAAATCCTTATTGTGCATTTGTGTAGGTTTATCTGTAGGATAAATTCCCAGGTTGTTAATGCTTAAGTGTGCTCCCCTAAGGAGTGGTCTGGGTTTCACCACCCTAACAGCAGTAGATGGAAATCCTGTTTCCTAAGTCTTGCTAATCTGATGGAGAAGTAGCGTCCTTGTGTAATTTTAATTTGCATTTCTCTCCTTACATATGTTGTTTTCTGTGATTGTTCATGTTGTTTTTCTGTTGGATTGTTTTACACAGTTGAATTTATCAGTGTTTTCTTTTATGGCTTCTGGATATCAATTCATACTAAGTAAGTCTTCCACATTCCAAATACATAAAGGAACGAAGCTTTATTTTTCTGTTACTTTAGTGGTATTATTTTTATATTTTAATATTTGATTTAATATACATTTTGTATTATAATTCATCTTGGAATTTTGTATGAGGTATAGATCCTGTTTTAGGTTTTTCATTTTTCTTTTTGAAGGTCCTAATACTGTATTTAAGTCGTTTGCATATTTAATGATCTGAAAAGACATCTTTATCATACACTGGCTTTTTATTGCTTTGTTGATATTCAGCACTCTACTGTTAGATTTGTAGAAAAATATAGGTATGCTTTAATATCTAGAAAGGCTGCTGCCCCCATTGCTTCTATGATTTCCCATATGAAAAGAGAAATCATTTTCTGCAATACAAACAAAAAATTTGTCAAGTTTGTATATTTTCATAAGGGAGAATAACATTTTTGTGACGTTGAGTCTTGCCATTTTTACCTTGGCTATTTGCTGAAGGCAACTTTGTCTTTCAGGCATTGTAGAGGACTTCATATATATATTTGTCCATCACTTTTTAACATTTTTCCTAAATTTTTTTTTTCTTGTTCCTCTCATTTCCCATTATACTTTCTAACTGGTTACTGCTTATACACTCCCAAGTTCTTTGTCAAGACATCTAGTGCCTTATAGTAGCAATCTTGGCATAAACTGTCTACATCTCTTTAGTTTTTCCTTGCATGGGCCCTGCATTTTTGCCATTAGACATCGCTTTTTATTTTAGAGATGTTTGCAGTTCTCATTTCATTGTGCCTTTAACCTTTACTTGCTTCTCCCTAGGGTCCCCCCATACACACACCCCATTAATGTTTTCTTCTACTTTTACTCTGGAAAAATCTTTCTTCATACCTTTTCAGCTTTTTCCTCTTACCATGGTGATGCAGGATCTTTTTTCCTTTGTTTCCAAGGTAGCCTGAGGTTTGGTTTGTATTTTCCCATTATACTTAGTGCTTCTGCTGCTCTTCCTCCTCCTCCATCTAGGCCTGCACTCTCCAATGCAGTACCCTTGAGCCACACGTGTACAACGAGCATTTCAAAGCTGTTAGTGCTTAGCACGTGGTAAAGCGACTGTATGTGGATATATTGGCTTAAGTAAATCACACAGTTAAAATTAATTTCACCTGTTCATTTTACCCTTTTAAATATAGCTAATAGAAACCATTAAATTGCTGTGGCTCATATTTTATTTCTGTTGGACAGTGCTGCACTAGACCTGAACTGCTGAGGGACTTTGTGTACCTAACATGATACTTGCTATGTGATAAATGTTCATTATAGTTTAAAGGAAAAGGAATTTTATATTAAACTAAGGTACCTTTAAAAACATTTTGACTTTTTAAAAATAAGTCAAAATGTACTCACCTATATTTTCTTGGCTTCCTAAAATCATAGCCATTTCATCATTTTGTATCAGTTTTTAAAATGTAAATACTTTAATGATCTTTGTTTCCTGGGAACAGCTGTGTGCTTTCCTTTGAGACTTAATTTTAGCCTTAATTTATTAAGAAGTACTATTTTAACCTTGCGTAGATTTTTGTTCATTTGTTTTGCTGTTATCCCTATGTATTTTTACTCTTGGTCCTAACTTTGTAAAGATAATGCAGTGTGTAAATATGTATGCCAATGTATGAAAATGTTGCTCATTATCAAATAATTTGACTTTTGTCTTTCATTTCTCTCTAGTTTTGGGAATATGATTTATAAAGAGAAGCGAGAATCTGTTAGTAAAGAAGACCTGGCAAGAGCTACTTTAGTTACTATCACCAATAACATTGGTTCTGTGGCACGAATGTGTGCTGTAAATGAGGTAAAAAAAAATATATATATATATATACAGAAAGTGAATTAGTTTTTTGTGCTTCTGACAGGACTTGGTTTTCCTTAAGGAGGCTCCTGAGATTGACGTCTATTCTATCAAAGTCCACAACTCATTAAATATGTTTTGTGTACCAGTTGCTTTATTAATTTTAAAGAAAGTAGCAGATAATTCAGATTTAAATAGGACAAATAACAGAATTACCCAGAAAGCTTTTGAAAATATAAATCTCCTTAGTATGAACAAATTCTAAGTGTAAGACACTTTGAGCCGAGTAATTTTTGAAAGCTTTTTGTTTTGAGATAGGGTCTCACTGTGGTGTTCAGGTTGGCCCTGAACCCATTATATAGCCCAGTGATCCTCCTGCCTCAGCCTCCTGAGTGCTGGAACTACAGGTGTGTGCCACTGTGCCCCTCATGAAAGCTTCTTTTTATTTTTTCTGTTAGTTGCATTTGACTAGTGAAATACTTGGGAGTTTTCTTACTGCCCTCGGCTTCTTTACAGTGCTGCCTTGTTGCATATGGATCAAGCAGCATTGTACAGGGCTATGAAGGCATTGAGACTTATTCGTCACATATTTGAATGGTATAGTCTACTTTTTTATTTTATTTTTTTTTTTGAGGGGAATAAAACAAAACAATAAAGTGGGACAAAAAACAGAACAATATTGAATTTCAAAAACAAGACAGAAGAAAATCCCCCATAGTTGCTATATTGCATATTGTTATCCTCTAAACAAATGCTCAGACTACTGACACCAGGCCTACAGAGTCAGTACAAGCATTGAGTTGTTTTTGTACCTCAGTTGCTATCATCCTAGTCTCCGTTCCTCCAGGTCAGCCGGGGTGTGTGTGTGTGTGTGTGTGTGTGTGTGTGTGTGTGTTTTGGGGGGTGTTATTGTCTCCCAGCCCGCACCCTGCCTCACAGGAAAGGGAGGCTGACCTCGTGGTTCTTTTCCCGGCCCACAGCTGTCACTGGCTCACACGAAAGGCAGACTGACTTTCACAGTCCGTGGCGGCCCTAACTGCTTACACTTCAGAACAGCTTAAAAAACATACACTGTTGTTTGACTCTATAGCTTAGGAAAGAATATATATAATTCATCTACACATATATTTGCCCATTTAATTTTTATAAATATTAAATGCTTCAAATGGATTGGGGGCTGCTTTTTGAAGGAACCATTTGTTCATTCATATATCATTGAGTAAATATTTGCAGAGTACTTGGGAATAGTTCTAGGCCCTGGGGATATGATACATTAGTGAAGAAAACAAAGATTCCTAACTGAAATTTACAGTGTTCTACTAATATATTTAGTATGTATTAGATAGTAAATGTGACCTTTTAAAAAAGGAAAATCAAATAAGATAAAGAGAACTGGAAATAAGGCAGAGACAAATTGCAAGTGATAGAGTGGTTTAAAGGAGGTTTTTTTGAAAATATGGTGTCTCTTTATAAAAGTCCTCTTTTGCATAAACTACATAGTAAATATGATGGAGCATACTGTCAATAATTGGGCCTTAATTATTCATGAGAATCTTCTAAATGAAGTTTTAAAATGGAAAAGTGGGAAGGAAGGAAATAAAAATAGAAAAATGAAAGTAAGGATGACATGACCCTTCAGCAAAGATTTGAGAGGAACCATGCATGCACATGTTCAGGGGGGAAAGCTCAAGTATAGAGGACCACTGTGCAAAGGTGCTGAATGAGTCTGTTGAAATCCAGACTATTTTAAACTTCTTGATGACTGGTGGTAAGTTGATTAATGAGATTTGGGGAGTAATCCACTTTAGAGACAGTAACTGAGAATTTGGTTCTTAGCTCTGTAGGTCTAAGTGTCCACTGACGAGTTGAATTATCAACTCAGGTACAAAGATACGTACTCAGACATTGACATACTACTCTGGAGGTAGAGGCAGGAGGATTTCTGTGAGTTCAAGGCCAGCCTGAACTGCAAAACAAGACCCTGTCTGGAAAACACAAAGCCCAAACATAAAAAAGTCAGTGTATTGTGAGAGGAGGAATAGGTTTTCTGATTGGGTCCCTCATCTAAGATTTCCTAATTATAGGGATACCTGAGAATCCAAATTAGTGTCCATGGAATCTTAGCAAAGCAAGAGTGGCTGACAGTCGTGCTATGGAAAGATAGGGTAGATGCACATGCAGTGCCCTGGTCAATGTTACTCCAACTCTTTACGGAGTCCGTATCACATGTCATAGTTAAACATGCTTTGCAACATACTGGGCAGGCTTATATAATTGATCTTAAATGTATTTTAAAGTATTTGGGGCTGGAGATATAGATCAGTGTAGAGCCTGTATTTAACATGCGTGAGGCTCTGGGTTCATTCCCTAACATCAGAAAAAATTCACTTTTTTCCCCATTTGATTCCTTTAACGTATATCCAGATTTAACATTGATGGGTCATTCCCCATTTTCAAAGATAGGTCTCACCTATAATCATAATCATTTCTCTGGGATCTTAACAGAACAACTTTTTTTTTTTTGTTTTTTTTTTTTGGTACCAGGGATCGAACTCACGACCTCACACTTGCAAGGCAGGCACTTATGATGCTGAACTAAATCCCCAGCTTAACAGAACTTCTTAAAGTAGACCTATCTCTCAGAAAGGTTTTTAAAAACTTAACCCATAGTAAAACCAAGTGGAAAGTTAACTTCCCAGGTATACCCGCTTTCCACGCACAGACACAGCCTCCCCTAATGGTCCCCCACAAGAGTGGTATATTTACTCAGATTCTATGCGTCTATGTTGTCATATCATCACTAAAGTCCATACACAGAAGCAGTAGTTTACATTAGGGTTTACTGTTAGTACTGTACATACTAGGGGTTTAGATAAATGTATTCAGACCTGTCCAGTGCTTTTTATTTTTTGTGGTGGTAGTGGGAATTGAACACAGAGCCTTACACATGCTAGGCAGTAGTTCTGTCACTGAGCTTACTATCTAGCCCTACATTTTAAAATGCTTTGTAAAATTGATTTAATACTTCTTTACAAGCCATTGTCTTGGTTCTTTTCTTTCAGAAAATAAACAGAGTTGTCTTTGTTGGAAACTTCCTACGCGTCAATACTCTCTCAATGAAACTTTTGGCATATGCACTGGATTATTGGTCAAAAGGTCAGCTGAAAGCATTGTTTCTAGAACATGAGGTATGACAAAAAGGTTTTATGAATTACTTAATAGCATGTTTTCAGATGCAAGTTTTGTATGTTGCTTCCAACCTTAGAAATGTAAAACTACAAATTATTTACATAAGTAGAATATTGTTCCTTCACTTCAGTTTCAGCTGGGGAAAGAGGGGTACCATAACTTGTTAAGCACCCCAGTAAGAGAATTTTTACCATTCTTCTGACCAAGAGAGCAGCGTGAGGTCTCCAAGCTTTTCAGATACATTAGACTGACTTCATTAGAATTGTGTCTTTGCCTTCTCTAATTTAAGTATGCTAAATAAGGACAATACAAAAAGATATAATTTTGCCAAAATTCATCATCTCCCCACAGTCCCATCCCTAGCATTTGGAAAATGTTGTAAGTAAATTTTTACCTTGAGTTATTTTTTATTGAGTAAAAGCAAGAAAGAAGGATAGTTGCTACAGTAGTCTTTCAAGGTGCATATATTCAGTATGTACATTGAGAGTGCAGTGTAAGAAAAATGTTAACAATACTTACACTACAGAGATAGACTATCCAAATAAATGTTACTAAGCAGTTACAGATACATTCTTAATAAGTGGTTAACATCGAATTGACTTAAAAGCTACACTGTGCTAATAATGTTTTAAAACTCACAGGGATACTTTGGAGCAGTTGGTGCTCTTCTTGGGCTGCCGAATTTCAGCTAAAGCATCAGATTTCTCTGCTAATAAATGTCGTAAAAGGAGCTGAAACTGGAGATATTTATCACTGCATTGTTTGTCACTGGGAACCAAAGGATAAAAGAGTAGCATTTTTCTTGTTTTCAAATGTCAGGATGGTAAGCTCATAAGTATTGCAATATTAAAAGTGAGAGCTGTATAACATGTGAAATATGTCTCATTGAAATGTTTTTCTTTTGTATATAGCCAATGTTCAGTCTTTAAGTGTAGGCTAGCCTCTGATTATGGAGCTTCCACTCAAAAAGATTTTATATTTATTTTATGTAGCCAACATTGCAGTACTGTATGCTAAATCAAATCTTAAAAGTACAAGAAATGTTTTACTTATGACAAATAATTCATTGAGTATTTGTTACAAGTTTGTTTGATTTGTGTTTTTGTTACTTGTGAGCAGACAAGAATATACTCTTATCAAAATTTATTGTAATGGCAATCAAAGATGATTGTTTATGTGATTTTGGAAATGTTAAGGCATTATTATAGTCTTTCTAATGTACCCCCTCAGAAAAGCGTGTTTATATGATCTTTTCCAGAAGTATAACTTTCCTCAAATGCTACAATTTAATTGAATATAATAATTTAACTGAAATACTGTCAGTGAATGTTAGCCTGAATTTTAAAATGGCTGGAAAACGCACATATTTCTTAGCACTACACTTTCTATATTTTATGAATTGACCAACACATGTTAAAAGGCCTAATATTTTTAAATTGCAGGTTTAATTATTTTGGGTTTTGTATAATGAGCTTCTTGCACTATCCAAATGGAATATGGTTTGTGTGAATTGGCATTTATGTTAGGTCTAAATTTATACGTTTCTTCTTGTTAATTAGATCTGAACCATGAAAGCTAAGGATTTTGTTCTTTGAATAGCAACAGAATCACATTTGTTCTGAATGGATGTTTTAAAATTTTGTAGGACTCTGAGGCGGTGTTACAGATTACAAAAGGATCAGTGTTTCATGTATTCTGGCAGTAAAAGCATTATAGTTCCAAAATTTGTAAATCCTTTTGCCTTGAAATCTAGTCCTGTTTTGAGTTCATCTTTTATAATGTTGCAGAAATTTTCAGTTTTACATTGACAGTAACATTTTAGAGGTCCATTATAGTTAGTGAACTTGTTTTAAGTCTGTTGCTAACACTACAGGAAATAGAAAGTCTTGAGAAGCAATTCACATCTGTAAATTACCAGTAAATCTGTGTGTACTTTGAAGAGCCTAAAAATTGTTTACATTTCAAAAAAGTATTAACCACATGTTTTTACAGGCCCCAGTGTTGCTCAATAGAGAGCATTTTCAGTAGACTATCAAGGAATAAAGACATTTCTCTGTATAACTGTCTAGTTTTGTAGCCAGGTGTTTTAAATTCAGTTTTCTTTACATAAAGACATGAACATATAAATAATAGGATTGAGTATTTAAGGGGAAAAGCACATAATGGTAACATTTTATAATTTAGACTACTTGGAACTTTGAATTCAGGTCACCCAGTAGCTATTTTATAAGCTTACAGTGACTTCACATCACATATCCTGCTTTAAGATTTGTGTAGTAGTGACTGGCTATTGTAGTGAAATACCATTGGTTCATTTCATTATAAATGTTTCTGATTTGAGTAGTTATACAGATGAGAATATATTGAATGGTGGTAACTATAAGTTTTACACCTGTGTCCAACGTTATGCATAAGCAACAGGTTTACAGCAGTCTTTAACAAAAAAAATAATAAATTAATAAGTTTGATCACTGTATTTCGGTTAACATGAATCTGCGATTCATGTTTTAGCCTTTGAAACTGAAATTACTTGCTGAAATGCATGTAAAAGTGAACAACCATCTCACCACTATTGGTCTTAGCTTTTTCTTTACATAGTATAGAATTACTGTATTAATAAAAGGATGTGGAATTGTGAAGAAAAGGCCAGGTGTGGTGGATCACACCTGTACTGACAGTACTCAGAGGCTGAGGCAGGAGGATCACTTTGGGTTCAAGGGCATCCTGAACCACACAGTGAAAACCTGTCTCAGACAGACCAAAAAGAAAAAAAGGCTTGTGAAGAAGGCTACCAAGATTCCTTTGTTTGGTACGGGGGATCGGAATCACGACCTTATACTTGCCAGGCAGGCACTTATGCCCACTGAGCTAAATCTCCAGTCCCTAAGATTTCCTTTTTTTAAATTTTGATCTCAAGAAATTTCCAGGAAAAATGCTGTAATAAATACGTTCAGTTCTAAAGTCACGATGTCTCAAAGGTCTGTATCAGTAGTGGCAAACCTATGGCATGGTGCTGCAGCCCTGCAGCCTCTGAATGATTGATCATCATTGACCTATATTCTTGAACAGTGCCATCTTAACAGAAATGAGATGTAAACTTGACATTTACTAGTGAATGTACTAAACAAGCAACAAGCAGGGGAAGATCATTTTAATTATATCTTTTAACCCAGTATATCTGGTATGTTATTGACACTTGTCCTCAACACAAAAAATTGTTTGGAGAGATTTTATCTTTGCTTTTAAACCTTAGTCTTCCAAACCAGTCTATATTTTACACTTGACACCATATCTCGATTTGAACTGATTGCATTTCAGTGCTCAGCAGCCACATGTGAGTAATGGCTGCTGTACTGGACAGCGCGTTTCTAGAACTACCTCTTAAAAGTGAAGGCTGTTCTGTGTTCATAAAAATGTTCGGAACATGGACTTCTTAAAATTAAAAAATGAGAACCATTTTTTTACATAGGGAATAAGAAATTATTTGAGTTTATTTTATATAAACAAGATATTTCTGATCATTCCCAAAATGTCTTAATATTGGCACTCTATCATTTCATTGTAGTATGTGTAATTCTTTCAGTGACACTGATAAAGTTGCCTGAGATACATGCTGACAGTTTCTGACAATCTCCAAATTATATTTCCTTCACTAGCAAAGTAGACAATTCCGGTGACCTCTTAAGATTCTAGGTAAACTTTGGCCAATTCTAAAGGATTAAAAAAGAAAACCAAATTGACCTCTAATGGATACTAATTTAGGGCTTAGTAAAGAACACCAGATCTAGAACCACTACTAGGACATCCCCCCCAAAGATTGCCTTTCCACTATAGTAGAGTTTTACACCCAGTTAATACCCAAACGTGAAATATTAGTAAAATAGCATGGTAGCTCCTTGCTCGGCTACTCTAAAATATGGAGGAAAATAGGTGAACTCTTAATTTGGATAAAGTCTGTGTTTCTAATAATTTTTGGTAATGGAAAGCCCATCAGGAAGTTTCAATAATTGCCAAATACTAGACTCTTAAAAATTTCTGAGCTATTTTTACCTTTGAGAGTTCATTTCTGTGTTTTACATACCAGTAGATGAAAGACCAGTCCTATAAGCCGATTGATGAAACTCAGTGAAGTTTACCTTTTTCCAGTAGTATTCTTGCCTTCAAAGAGTAGTCCAGTACTTTTGCCTTGATTTCTAAGGTTGCATTCTTGGGTGGAAAACTTAGCCCAGCCACAGTTCTGAATATCTTTTATAAGCAATTACTTTTCATATTTGGGCTAGTTGTGTCTCTTTTCTGTTAAGCACTTTATGCTTTTTAGTGTATTGCATTTAAGAATGTAATTTAGAAATTCTTCTAAGCCATGTAAAAGCTAATAAAGGATAATGAAAATGAGTGTACATTATTTTGCATTTAACTATTTTGTGGCATATGTTAATGAAATAGAAATATATTGCCTTTTTGTAATAATGCTGTTTGACCTTAAGGTGATTGCCAAGAAATCTCAATGATGTCTTAATTTCTAACCTACGTTCATATTTATTCTATTTTATTTTATTTTAACACAAGAAATTCAGCCAACTTTGTTTTTATCATCAGATAATCTTAGAAAATAATGTACGTTGGATAACAGCTTTTCAATATTTAAGAGTTTTAAATTTTCTGGTCTTACTAATGAATTAAGACCCAAAAGGGTGTGTATTTTTTCAAATATTTTAGTAGCCCATTCAGAATAATAGTGAGGTAAAAAGTAAATCCTTCCACCTTTCTGACACAACTTTTAAATGACAACTTTTAAATTATTTCTATTTCCAGAAAATTCAAATGTTTTCAACAAGCAGCCCCTGTTGCATGCTTTATATTATCTACTAATGTATTTGATGGATGTGGGCTTATAATTTGGTACTGATTTATAACACTTCTTTCTGTGGTACATGGAGATTGAACTCTGCGCCTTGTGCATGCTAGGCAAGCACTCTACCACTGAGCTACGTCTGCAGCCCTGATACTGTTTTAGAACTAGTGCTGATCACTGGTCTAATTTCATTTATAAAATGAGAGAATTGGATCATTGTAATGGAAAGTCAGGATCCTGAGAAAGACAGTTGGTTAATTCTTGGCAATCTTTGGAATGACTAAAACAATATTTTCAAATATTTAGTCATGTTTCAGTTAATTTTTAGTGCTTATAATATTTTTGTAATTATACATGTGTTTTATTAATATGTTAATAGGTACTAGAATTTGGATTCTCACCAAACCAGTAGAATGGTATTCATTTTTGTCATGTCATTGCCTCTGTAGTAGTGAAATAGGTACACTTTATATGAAGGGTTTGAATATATATAAATGTGAGTGTACATTTGAAATTTTTACTGTTAACTTGGAAATATGGGCATTACTATAACTTTGTTTTTGGTCCCGGAAAGCGAACTTAGGACCTCATAGTTGCCAGGCAGGCACTGTGCCACTGAGCTATTTCCCTGGCGCAGACTTTTTCATTGTATGAAAATAAGACATGCCATTAAAGTCATAGATGCTGGAATATCAGGTATTTTAGAATGTTTTTGGTAGCCACTTTCACCTGTTTTTTTTTTTTTTAACCTCTAATCATTTGTGAATAGGAACAGATGTGGAATCATTTATTGCTTTGTCCAGTACATAATTCATGGCAAAGTTTATTTTAAAAAAGTTCAGCAACATATAAATAAGTTGAAATTGATGACATTGACATCAAACGTTTTTAAAACTAAAGTGCTTTTTCCTTAGATTATCTAAGAATAATCAGATACTTGTCTGACATTGCTACTTTTCTGCATATTTAAATTGCAGTGATGAACTGATGCTGGAATTTTGGGTACTAAATCTAGTTTTGAATGGTTGAGGGGTAATTGGTTTTAGGAAAATCTAAAAGTGTATTCTTGCTCCCTTCGTAGTCAGCAAATTATTTTTTCTTTTGATTTTTGTCTTTTGCTACAACTGCCATGAATTTTATGTTTAAAAGAACTAGTAAAGAATGTATTTTTTCAACCACGAATGAAGGTGAAAATCAAAGATTTTGAATTGTGTGAGGACACTACTAATTCAATTTTAAAATATTGTTGTGCTATTCGTTTTTTGCTATTTTGTTTTTATGCATGTTTGTGTATACTTACAAATAGTAAAACATACATAAATGTAGTTTGTAATTATTTTAACTTTATATCATATCTCTGAATTTCTGGATACCATACCAATTCAATCACAACAATTTTGAAATTTGACTATTTTTTTCTTAGTGTTCCCTTTCTAGTTTTCAGCATTTAGAAAGAAAAGATAACTGTTTAAACCTAACCCAAATATCCTCATCTCCTTGTTCCAGGTACATAATTAATGGTATTAGGATATAAATAACGTTAAGATGTTTTACCAGTTTCATACATTGTGTGCATTTACGATTTATTTGAATGACAGTGAAACTTGGCATTTTAACTGAAGTTGAATGAATTCTGCCCAGGTACTGACCAATTTTGTCTAAAAGATGTTTCTGTCCCAGTCTAGGCAGTCTTTTAAATTGGGGATTAATTTTACATCTGCTGTTCGCATTTGTTTCCTTACTGTATCGCATTGTTCTTGTCACATCTAAGCTTTGTTATGTCTGTATTTTTCTAACAATAAATCTGTTGTACAAAATGTATGATGTGTTACAAATTTTATGCATAGTAAACTAAGTTATAGCCTATGTAACCTGTAAAACATTTCTTGTAAATTACCTAATTTATTTTTCCATTTCTGTACAGTTTCTTATGTAAATTTTTAATATATTAGTTGTGGCCCATTCTGTAAACATTCCCATACTATTTTCTTTAATGCTTATTTGCATGACAGAAACTTAGGTTTTGTTCATTTGTATTATATAGCCATTAAGCGAGTTTTAATATCTGCCTTTTCTGTAGTTTAACTTTTTCTAATTTTGTTAATATTTTAAATACATGTTAGAATCATGCTTTTTATTTCCTACTTTCCAAATAAATTCTAAGTTGTTTACTAATGTATTTCATTATTTCTTTATTCCACAGAATTGTACTCACACATTTCTACTCTGATTAAATGTAAGGTTTGGTTTCCACTAGAATTGACTGTGACAGAGTGTAAACTCCATGAGAGCAAGGACTTTGTAAAGACTTGTCCGCCTCTGTATGTCCATTACCTGGTACAGAGGAAGCACTCAATAAATAAATACTTATTGAATGAATTAACTTTAAAGTGTCCTTATCTATCTACATAAGGTAAAAGGTATCTGGCTACATAAGGTAAAAGTAATAGTTTTTCCCACCTTTTTCAAACATCAGAAAGCACAGATGGTAGTTCCTTGGAGATTTATACTTTGATGAAATTTAAGACTTACATTGTTTGTTTATGATGTGTAGTGGCTTTGTCTCATGACATGAGACCAGAATGAGTATGTACAGCAGTGGTTCTGAGAGAGCCAGTCCTCGAGGGCTCTCAGGACAGATGCCAGAACACACGTGGGACCTTGGTATCTTCATGCTTTCGTCCTCCAAACCAAAATCTTATTTAGTTCTTTTTTGAGACAGGATGATCACTATACAATCCAGGCTGGCCTCGAACTGGGGCCAATCCTCTTACCTCAATTTCTTGAGTGCTGGAATTACAGGCATGCACCGCCACTCCCAGTTTGTCAAATTTGGTGGGAGAAGCTTTGATTTTTCTTAAATGTGAAGGATTAAGTTGGAAGTTTGTCCATCGTATTCTCAAATTAATGATTAGCTTGTGTGGTGACACACCTGTAATCTGAGCACTAGGGAAGCTGAGGTAGGAGGTTCACCATGAGCTTGAGTCCAGTCTGAACTATGTAGTGAGATGCTGTCTCCAAAAAAATGTAATATTATTCTAGGTAATGTCACAATTTTTTATTTTTTAATTTTTTTAGTACCCAACGATCAAACTGTGCTTGCCAAGCAGGTGCTTACGCTGCTAAGCTAAATCCCTGGCCCTAAAATAATACAAAATTTATCTTCATCCCAGGCATACAGGCACAATTGAAAACAGGAGTATGGCTACATGTACCTGTCCTTTTTTGTTGTTGTTTAAAAAGAAAATCCATGATGAAAAAATACGAGATCTTGACTAGGAAACGAGGGGTCAGGGATGGAGCTCAGTGGCGCAGTGCCTGCCTGGCAAGCATAAGGTCATGAGTTCGATCCATGGTGCCGAGAATATATATATCTTAGAAAATGATGTAGTGTGGAAGTAACACCTGAGATGTACTAAACTCTCCCAAGTGTGGAAATGCTGCCAGGACTTGGGAATAAGCTGCTAAGGAGGGCTGCATACCTCAAGTGCTTCATCCAAAATAAACATTGCCTGTGGGAGCAAGGGTTTATATTGGGTTCTATATACAGTGCTATATAAATTTGAATTCAAGTTGTCTGTACAATTTGAATACAAGCTGACTCAATTGTCCTCAATTGAGTATTTCAAAACTATTTCTACATGTAAAATCTCTAAATTTCTATTAGGATATTTCTATGCCTCTGGTAGAGTTTTTAAAGCTTTGTTTTTCCTTAAACTTGGAAAGCCTGATATTTGTGAGACTACATCCTTTCCATTAAAATTATGGTACTTTTTAATGTCACTTTCCCAGAAGAAAGCAATATACCCTGAAATTGCAGTTAGGACTACTTTTCAAATGTTCAACCCAGTTCAGGGCTTTATACATAAGCGTCCCAGTTACTGGGAAGAGTATCAAAAACTATCCAAAATCAGGAAGACATGGTTTTTTAGAGGAAAAAGCTGATTTTGCTTATTTTTACCAGCTACCCCAGATTTTAGGGTGGGAAGTTAGCATTAAAAGAATTCAAGAACATGGAAATGTGATTGTATGTAACTTAGAGGGGTATTTTTTAGCTTCAACATACTCTTATAGCTTCTGTTTTTCTAAAACTTTTTCAGATTTTTAGAACTATAGTTCAAAAAACTGATTTCTGATTTTGTAGCTATTTTTACTGGTTTATTTGGAATTTGACAGAGGCGAGTTAAAGGGGGCTGACGGAATGACGTATTGACAGTTGATTGGAGGAGTGTTGGCCTGCATGTGAAAAGAGGGAGGTTTGACTTGGGTTCAGGAGAAGAACACAGGGAAGCACTGTCCAGTGCCAAAGGGGAACACTGTCCACCACCATGTTAACCCACACACAGGAAAAACCTGTCACTCCCAGTTGCCAGGAAGGGCGATGGGAGCCCATTCCTTTGGTATTATACTTGGAAGACAACTCTAACCTTTCTCTTCTGATCCTGCCCTCAAGGGGCAAGAAATCCATAGGCACAAAGCACCATGCCTCATAGGCATACATGTAGATAGTGCACCAGGAACCCAGCCTAATTCTGCACATGGCTTCAGGCCTCCTTTCCAGCCGGTCCTACAGAGGGGAGACTGCTTCTGATTTACATCTCTAGTCACAAGCTGTGGCTTAAAGGAGGAACTGGAAGGGCATGGGAATGGATCCTGAGCTTGAGACTGAGGGTCTGCAGATATACGTATGAAATCCTACATGAACCAAGGTTGGGAAGAGAAAGGGACAGACCATAGGCCAGCAGCTTTTATATTGTCTTGCTTCAGGCTACACCAATTTTAGGGTTAGCTCCCACTCAAGTATTCATTTTGCAAGAGTTTTCCAGCTGAATGTTGAAAGTTTCAGCACTTCCTGGAATGTTCTCATTATTAATTTTGAAATCATACTTTAAAAATCAAATAAGTTGCTTAACTTTATGCTTGGGGCATGGTAAGTGCTTGATAAATACTGGAGTAGCAACATCCAAATATACATGATTCAGAAGAGCTCAAACATCTTGCTCAATAGTAGGATGGGAAGAGGAAACTGCCAATTTAATGGCAACTTTTTTCCATTGTAGAATAATCCTTTTTTCACCAAGTTTTTTTCTCCAGTCTAGTTTTTCCCTCCTTGTCCCAAAAGGTTGTCTGAGCAAGGTGGAGGCTGACGGACATGAGGGTGACCACAAGGGCCAGGCACCTGCTGTCTTTACCGTGTGTCCATCTTGCCTGCTGCTTTGTGGACTCTGCTGCCAATGTGGTGCCCTGACTTCTGCACACTGGCTCTAGATGGAGCTGCTGATTCTCTGAAAGTTGGCAGCACATTCCCAGAGGGAAGCAGGACCCTCCCAAACTATACTAAGTTTCCTCACACTCCATGGCAACTAGGAGAGCTGTGAATCCGTCGGTACCTTGTGGTCTGCTGTCAGAGGAAAATAAAACGAAAATACAGCATACAGGGTCCTTGCTATATGCCTGGCTCCATGCAGGTTTTTCCACATTCTACAGTGCTTTCCCCAGCCAGTTCTCACAATCCAGTCCGGCAGGCATTTTAGCTGGAAGTTCTCATCCAGACCTCGTGTTATGAACTGAAATCCCTGTGCCCCAGTGAAACTATATGGAGACAGGACCTCAGTAAGGCAGTAAAGTTAAAAAGAGGTGCACGGATAGGGCCCTAATCCAGTAGAATCAGTGTCCTTTTGAAAGGAGGAAGAAACACCAGAGCTCTCGAGTTCACTGTGGCACACAGGGAGAACTTGTGATGAACCACACAGCGAGAAGGCTGCTCATTACAAGCCAGGAACACAGCTCTCCCCAGAAACCAAATCTTGAAGTGTTGATTTTTGAACTTCTAGCTTCCAGTATTGTGAGAAAATAAGTATCTGTTATTTCAGCCTGTGCTACTTTGTTATAGCAACTTGAGAAGACAAATAAACACAGGGATCCCCTCTGGGAACTGGAATAGATGGTTACTGATGCATTCCAATTTCTGAGTGCATCCTAGTCCACTATCCTGTCTGATAGGTCTGGCATTCTTGGGACTCACTGTCCACTGGAGTTCAAGTCCCATTTCTTTCCCTTCTCTCATCTGCTAAAACCAAGTTCCAGCTTCTCTTGTATATTTCTTTTAGTACCTGCTGTGCCATTCCACTTGCCAGGAACCCTTTTGTAATTCAGGGATTTTTTTTTTTTTAAACTGGGATCTGTGTTGCTCTGGCTGGCCTGGAACTCCTCCTCCGCTCAAGTGAGAGGATCAGATTCCTGAGTAGCTGGAACAACTGGAAGTGTCACCAGAGTCAGCATCAAAGGGATTTTTTTTTTAGGCAGAGTCTCACTATTTGAAGCAATCCTCCTGCCTCAGCCTCATGAGTTCTAGGATTACAGGTGTGCACTACCACATCCAGCTCAGAGGGATCCCCCACCACCACCACCAAGAGGGATTCTTTAGCAGGTTGTTTTCATGCCATTTCTGTTTTGATGGGCTCCAAGCAGCTTCAGACTCAGACTGAATTTTATGTTCAGGGCTGAGGGCATAGGTGGACAGGAAGGAAGAAAGTCAAGTTCCCCCGGCTCTGCACCTCATGCAGAAGGACAAGCCACTTGTGAGGAAGAAGCCAGGCTCCTGTTGAAGCTGAGCTGACTCTGAGGAAGGCTGGGTCCTGCAGCCCAGCTGCAGCACGGGTTTCCCTCCCAGGTAGTCAGCATGCATCACCTTCATCCGTTCCCTGGGGTTCCATCCTCAGCCTCAAAGACTGGACAAAGGGCTCTTCAAAGTAATACCCAGGATAGAGTCAGTGAAAAGGACAGATTCTGGAGTTTGACTGACAGGGCTTTGGTTTCTGTCTGTGAGACTCACTATGGGATCTTAAGCAAGTCACCTTGTGTCTTTGAACAGCAGGTCTTTCCTTATTAAACAGGGCTACTGGCCCTTGTTTTGTAGGGCTGTGATGAAGATTTCCATTATTTCTGGAAATTCTGGTTTAGGGTTTGGTAGGTGTTTATGCCACTTACTTCTTGAGTCAGTCCTGCCAACAACCTGAACTGGAACTTCCCGAATTTTCATATGGGAACTGGGAGAAGATGCAAAGGTAGTTGCCTTTTTAAAAGTCTTGTTTATCCTGTTCTGTTGTTGTTTTCCCAGGAAGACACTGGGAAAAAGCAGACTAGCCATAATCTTTGCCTAAACACATCTTTAGGAAGACAAACCCAGCCTCCAAATGATACATTGTGAACAGCCATTTCCAGATTAAATGTTGACCTTGGCAGTTGGCAATGGAGATTTTTTTTTTCTTTTTAGCTAATGAATGAATGAATGAATGAAGAATGTCTATGTAAGGTCTGATTTGTGGGAGACAGATTCACCAGGCTTTGAGGGTATTCTCAGCTCTCTTGGGATGGCACATTCTCCCATCTCTTTGGGCGAGTATTGATAACCAGAATCAATGTACTGAGTCCAACTTCTGTGTCTCAGGAAATTCCCTTCAGAAATGGAGACTGTCTGGGTGTCATTTTCTCAGCCGTTCTGCAGACCCTTGGTGGGGTCACTGTGTGTTTCTGCTCTGCTTTGGCTTTTGTGAAATCTTAGGAAGGGGCAGCCCAAGGAGATGAAGACACCACCATGAGGCCAGACAGCCCTGCTCTATCTGTGTCCCAGGGTACGCCATGCTTCGGGAGTAAGAACCTCCTGGTGCCAAGGAAAGGGTGGTGCATTTCAGCCCCAAAGACTGGCACTGAGAGGCACTGTGGTCTAGTGGTTAGCACTGCTGCTTTCCAAAGAGTAGCACTGAGCTCTGCCTCCCTACTGGCCACGGGACTTTGGAGGAATAGTTTATTTTCAGAAGCCCTACTGCTCTACATGTAATATGGAATGGTAACAAAGCCATCTCAGAGCTGGTGGAATGATTAAATGTAATAGTGAACGCAAAAGAGCTTAGAATAAACTGCTGAAAGCTTTATGTGGCTAAGATTCATGTTTTGAGTTAGACAGGTTGAATGTGCCAATACCTATGTCCTTCCCTAGACTTCGGCTTGGTCTTGTGACTTGGCCAGTGTGAACAGAAATCCCCCCATCATTTCTAAGGGGAACTTTAAAATCTCATCAGCAATGCCCAGGTTATCGTTTCTCTGCCTTTTGATCGAGGAAGCGTTATGAAAATGGGAGCCAAGAACCGGGGTGATTAGAATAACTGCAGCTGATAGGCCGGGATGTGGGGGGCTGATTATTCTGTAGCAAAACGCAGTCTGGCCTCACCAGTACACTCGGTGACTGTTTCTTTTATGTGATTTAATAGAAAACAACAAAACACCCACACAGGGGAAAAAAACAACACATACACACGAAGCCTGGACACGACAGTCTTGGGGAGAGCTGAAGGAGACTGGGGCTCTGAAGGAGCTCTGGCTGCTACTTGTTCTTGGGAAGGGGCCGGTAGACCCCGACGACCACCGCGTGGTCCCTCTCATAGGGCTCCAGGGTCAGCTGCTCTTGCGGCTTCAAGTTCTCCTGCTGCAACTTCTTCACCTCCGATGCAAACACAGCCTCTGCGGAGGCCGTGGAGTCGATGCAGTTGGCCTTGATGGAAATGAGAAAGTGGCCACCGTTGCGCAGGAACGTGTGCGCGTTCAGAGCCACGATGCGCGACTGGTCCGGCTGGGCCACGTCGGCGAAGATCACGTCCACCATCCCGATGAGCATACGGTACCTGAGCGGGTGCCGGGCATCTTCCAGCACCGGGATGATGTTGGTTCGCTTTTTGGCCACATTGACCAGATCGCGACCTGCGCGGTGGGAAAACTCCACAGCGTAGACCAGGCCGTCCGGGCCGATGATGTCGGAGACGTGGGAGACGGTGGTCCCCGAGGCGGCCCCCAGGTACAGCACTTTGGACTTGGGCTTGATGTGGATCTGGTCGACCCCTCCCAGGATGGCGGCGGCCAGCTTGGAGCGGAAGGGGTTCCACGTGCGGTACTCCTGCTTCACGCCGTTCTCGGTGACGGTGACGCGCCGCTCGCCGTACACCGAGAGGCCGGGCACCAGGTTCAGCGTGACCAGCGCGTCCTCCCCGCCGCGGTAGATGAACACGCCCTCGTGCCGGTGCGGCTCCACGCACACGGCGCTGGAGCCCTTCCTGCGGCGGCTCTTGCTCTTGGTCACGCCGCTGCGCCGCTGGCTGCCGCCCCGGTCCCTGCTGTCGCTGCTGCCGCTGCTGCGGCCGCGACCCCTACCCCGGCCGCCGCCGCCGAAGCCGCGGGTGCGCGCCCCGAAGCCGCCCTTGCTCCCCGAGCCGCCGCCGTCTCCTCCCTTGCCCCCGCCGCCTCGGCCCCCGCCCCAGCCGCCGCCCCAGCCGCCGCCCCCGCGACCCCCCGAGGCGCCCCCGCGGGAGCTCGGCGCCGACTTCATGGCGCCCCCGAGCGAGCGCCGGCGGCGGCGACGGTTGCCAAGGGTTACTGGTCGCTAGGGCGCAGACAGGGGTCAGGGATCGCCGCTGGCTCTAGGTGATTTTCCCGGCGAGGGACAAGGTTCGCGCAGCGGCTGTGCGCGCCAGCAGCAGCTGGGACGCGGAGGGCAGCGGGCGGTCCGGCTCCGGCGCAGTCCCGGGAGCCGCCCGTTGACGCACGGCCTGGCGTGATTGCATCACACCCGTTTGGGCGACCCTGCAGCCCCGGAAGCCCCTTCTCAACTTGCGCGCAGACGCAGCCTGCTCACGTGTAACCCTTCGCCTTCTCCCTTCTGCGTTCTCCAGGACCCCTGGGGCCGCGGGGGCGTTTCTGTGGCACAGGAAGCAAGTCTGGTTTCAGTCCTGGCCACCTGCTTGCTGTCTAGTCTCGGGAAGCCTACCTGACTGTCCCTGAGAATCTTGTTTGAATTGGGGCAAGTTTCTTTTTGATCATCCTATCTGTGAAATAAAATCTGTCTTGTTGTTGTTGTTGTTGTTGTTCTTGTTGTTGTTGTTACCGGGAATCCAACTCACGACCACGCCCTTGCAAGGCAGGCGCTTATGCCACGCTTATGCCACTGAGCTAAATCCCCAGCCCCAATAAAACCTATCTTGAAGGTTGTTTTGTGGCGCAGACACTTAGGGCAGCCATAACACGTGTCAAGTGCTCTGTTAGCGATAGCTTTCTTGTTTGGATTTTCAGCTATTTCTTTTGGTCAATCCTTTTATTGACATACAGTATTACTTTACATACAATAAAATGCAGCAGTTTCTTGTTCTGATACAGATACTCTGACAAGACACTTAAACAACATACTATATTTTGACTTTACTACTCCACTTCGAAAGGGTTTTTTCGTTTTTCTTTTTGGCTTTGCAGTCTTGGGATTAAAATCCAGGGCCTTGTACATACAAGGCAAGTGCTCTACCACTGAGCCACAGCCCTGGTTCTTTTTTTAAATTGTATTTTGAGACAACTGTGGTGGTGCACAGAGGATCACCAGGAGTTCAAAGTCAGCCTACACTACGTAGTGAGTTCAAGACCAGCCTGAACTACATAGAGAAACTTTATCTCAAAAAAAAATTTTTTTTTTAAATTTGAGACAAGGTCTCACTAACTTGCCTAGGTTGGCCACTACTTGATATGTATCCCAGGCTGACTTGAAACTCAGAATCCTATTGCCTCAGTGTCCCAAGTGCAGGGATTACAGTTGTGTACAACTAAAGTCAGCCACTTTGAAAGTTTTATCCTAAAGAGATGACCATTGTGAGAAATGAGAGCAAATAGAACTGGAAAAGTGAAGGTTATGAGCATAAAGAGACCCTATTTCAAAAGAAAAGAGAGAAAAAGAGGAAGAAAGAAAGAAAAGAAAAAAAAGAGTAAAGGTTATGATAAAGGTAGTGTTGGTGATTATCATCATCATAGAAATGGTGGAGGAGGTGAGAAAGTGGACTAATCCAAGAGATATTTACAAGAGAGCATTCACAAGATTTCCTGACACATTGCACACAGGGAATCAAAATGAGGAGAATTTAAAGACAGAGACAGGTAAAGTATCATGGTTTCTCTGCTGTGAATAATAGCCTGAAAACTCCAGATGTAGTTGATTTCTGTTTAGTTCCGCTGCAGCCCATTCACTACTAAATCCCAGAGACTGTTCTGGAAATATTACAGCAAGAAAGGGTTGATTCTTTTGTACAAATGGGGATATACATGCGAGTATTCTAAATCCTGCAAGACATGTCAATAGGAGCCAAGATGTCACATTTATCCTTGAATTATCCTCTCCCTCTCCCTCGCCCTCTCCCTCTCCCTCTCCCTCTCCCTCTCCAACACCAAGAACAGCAACAAACATGCCGACCCAAGGCTTTAGTGCTTAGTCAGTACCACGGACAGCGACAAACTTGGTGCCATTTTCACCACTGGTGGTAGCTTCTGGACCCAGCCAAGAGCTCGGCCTGTAGGCGACTGGGTGATCTCCCTAATAGTGGAGCTAAGTGCCTGATTCAGAGAGACAAACATACCTGAAGATCAGGGTACACATCAGGCAGGGCATACTGAACGCTCCAGATGTACACGTGATAAAAATTTTTCTCCCGTCCTGGTCTTTAGCCCTTCCTGTCTTACATTCATTAACAGAAATACTAGCTCTGGTTTTCCTTCAAGACTACAGTGCCTCATCAATAGGAGCCAGAAGTCTGCAGACAAGGTGACTAATCAACTGTATAGTTCCTGTGATGAGCGATTCACATAAAATACTGTACGAGAGGTTTCCACTCTCCTACAAATGGAGGTATAGTTTTTTAAATGATGAGCTATGCTTGTTGTCTTTGTTTTGGTTGCCTGTAATATTAGACCCCGTGATGTTTAATTTTTTGTGCTAGCTTGACATGGATTGCCCAGATATTTGGCCAAATATTATCCTGGATGTTGCTATGAGGGTGTTTGAGTTGAGACTAACATTAAATTGGTAGATTGCACAAAGCAAGTTGCTCTTCATTATGTTGGGCAAAGCTCATCTAATCAGTTGAAGGCCTGAATAAGATAAAAGGTTGATCTTCCCCATGGAAGACAGAATTCTCCTAACAACTTTTGAACTGGGACATAAGCTATTCATGCTTGACAATCTCGGACTAAGGGCAGTGGTTTTGCATGGTCCTATATATATTCTGCAAGTTGTTTCTTGGGAAGAACCTTCATATGCCCAGACAAAAGGATTCAACTTTAGGGAGCTTATTTGGGAAGTGACCTCAGTGAGCATATATGGGCATGGGAAAAAGAAATAGGGGGGGGTAGAAAGTGTGCCTTAAGCAGCAGAATACAACAGTGGGCTGCTCGTGCTTAGTTGTGCAGGAACTGTGTGAAAATTAACTCAGAATTGTGCTACCAGCTGGGAGGGTGGAGAATTTACTCACTATTCCTTTCCCTGCTATCACTAGTTGTTGTTGGGGCACCAGTTCCTTTGCCCTTCAAATTGTACTCATGAATGAACCCTGAGTTGTTCTTCAGCTGTCTGTTGATGTGGTCACTTCCTCTTGGTACAACTTTCACCATTGTGTTGTCATCAATCACAAAGCCCTCAGTGGAGCTGAGCTGATACCAGTGCCAAATCCTCAAATGCCCAGAGGTGAATAACTTCTTTATATTCCATTATAGTAACAGAAACAAACTAGTGTGTGTCTTCCCATATTTCTCACTTCTAATTTCTTTCATCAATATTTTAAATTTTCCATTGTACAGAATTCTACTATTTTTGGTTATTTAATTTTAAGTTCTTAAGTATTATTCTTTTTTATTTATTTTTTGGATTTTTTTAAAATTTCTTTTTCATGTTCTTGGTGAAAACCCTATAAACACTACTGAGTTTTGTGTCCTGCAACTTTACTTTTTTATTAGTTCTAACAGTTCGCTGGTGGAGTCTTAGATTCTTTTTTTGTAGATATGATAATGGTGCCTGTAACTGAGACAATTTGACTTCCTTGTTTCTAATTTGTGTGCCTTTTATTTCTTTTTCCTCTTTTTTTTTTTTTTTTTTTTTTTTTTTTTTTTTTTTTTTTTTTTTTTTTTTTTTTTTTTTTTTTTTTTTTTTTTTTTTTTTTTTTTTTTTTTTTTTTTTTTTTTTTTTTTTTTTTTTTTTTTTTTTTTTTTTTTTTTTTTTTTTTTTTTTTTTTTTTTTTTTTTTTTTTTTTGTACCGGGGATTGAACTCATGACCTCATGCTTGCCAGGCAGGCACTTAAGCCACTGAGCTAAATCCCCTTTCTTTTTCCTCTTGACTGATCTCTGGCCAAGATATCCAGTGCTGTGTTGAGTAAAAGCGGTGACAGCAAGTCTCCATGTCTGGCTCTAGATCTCAGAGAAAATCCTTTCAGCTTTTCTTAGTTCAGAAGCTGTGGGTTTGTGGGTTTGTGAAACAGAGGTTTTATTAATAAGTGTTGAGGCACCTGCCTTCTATAATTAACCTTCTAAAAGTGTTTAATCATAATGTTGACTGTTTAGTGCTCTTTCCCAGTCTGTTGAGGTGGTTGTGCTTGTTAGGTTGATGTGCCACAGCCCATTTATCGTTTTATGGTGAACCTTTCTTGGATCCCTGGGATAATCCCACTTGATCATGGTGAACAATCTTTTTTCTGTGCTGTGAGCTTTTGTTTGATAGGATTTTATTGAAGATTCTTGTGCTTATGTTCACCAGTAGGCTCACAGTTTTTATTTCTTGCCATGTCCTCATTGGATTTTAGTATTAATGTAATGATGGTCTTACAGAATGAATTTGGAAGTATTCCAAGTTAGTGTTTGATATGGTGATTTCAAGAATAATAGGTATTAATTCTTCTTTAAAATTTGGTAGAACCCAGCAGTAAAGCTAATTAGTCTGGGCCTTTTTATAGATGAGACACTTTTATTATTAATACAATGCCTTTACTTAGTATTATTCTATTCAGATTTTCTGTTTCTTTGTGGTTCAACCCTGATAGATTCTGTGTGTCCTGAAATGTATCTATTTTTTCTTGGTTTTCCAGTATGTTGAAATATGATCACTTATGATAGTCTTTAGTGGTCTGAAATGGTCTGTTTAAATGTCCCCCAAAGCCTCATGCAGCCATGGAGGTGGCTGAATCTAGCTTTTGTGATTGGTTCATTGTCTAGCACTGGGATTGGCAGTGTGAGTGCTGCACCCACCCAGGGGTAGGAACCAGCATACAATGTAAGGGAGGGAAGGAGGCATCCCTTCCTCCTTTGCCCTTTCTACTCTTGTTACTGGCAGCCACCCTGAACGGTTTCCCCTCAACCATACCACCCTGCCTTGGAGCCAGCTGAGTTTGGACTGAAACTTCCAAAAACTGTAAGTGAAATAAACCTGTCCTTCCTTCATTTTGGGCATCAGACATTTTGTCACAATGACAAAAGTAACCAAGACAGATTTGGTACCAGCAGAGTGGGATTGTTGCTGTGACTATTCCTGACCATGTAGTTCAAAAGCCTTTGGGAATGGCTTGTGGGAATAACTTGGAAAGTTTTGGAGATGTCACCTGAATGTATAGAGCTGGAACAGCTTAGGCTGCTTGGCATGGGAGATTCTGGTCAGAACACAGAGAACCAGAAGGCTAAGAGAAATCCTGCCTGTACAGACCAGGTTCAGGAGGTTTCATCTGGGAAGAAGGACTGCATTGCTTGTTGGACTCCAGACAATGTGTGTTATGGCTTTGCAGAAAGTTTGTCTGCATTTTGTTTGTGTCCAGAGACTTTGCCTGAGACTAAGATTAAGGGTGGTGGACTGATTAATCTGGCAGAAGAAATTCCAAAACAGTCAAATTTTGAGGTGGTGGCATGGCTATTGTTGGAGATTTTTAGTCAGATTTATGTTGGGAATCAAGACCAAAGGGCCCAGCAGGATGATTTGGAATGTTGCGAGTTTGGCCAGAAAGCTGTGCACTGTAAGGATGGAGCTGAGATCTCAATTGCTGAGAAGGAACAGAAAAATAAAAAAAGATGGACTGGAGGGCATCATAGGAAGCAGCGGGTCCCCATGCTTTGCAGCCTCAAAACTGCAAAAGTGAAAGGCTTTGCTTGGAGGAGAAAGCTACAGAGTACCATGCTCCAGAGTGGTGGCAGAGGCCACAGGCGGTTCCAAAATGGTGGCTGCCACACCATGTTCCAGAATCATGGCAGGATAGAGAATTTGTTCCTCACAATCAGGTTCAGAGTGCTCAGCTATCCAGGCAAGAGAGAGGAAAGCCTGGTTACTGCTCCAGCTGGCAGCATCCACGTGGCGCTGGTTCTAGGCACATGGAGAATGCACAAGTTCTGAGGTTAAGGTAGCTTCCACCCTGATTTCAGAGGGCCTGGGGGGCCAGGCACTGCACCCCTGACGGGGAAGTGTGTGAAGCTGTGAGTGTGAAGCCAAAGGTGCAGTGGAGAACCTAGAAGTTTGGAAAAGACAGGAGTGTGGATCATCTAAGGAAAGCTGCAAAGACTGAGCAGAGTGGGCTTGAGAAAGAAGTTTTGGGAACTGAAACCCCTAGAAGTACCTGGAGGGTGGAGTCACTCCAAAAGTCACTCAAGACTTGGAGCTCAGATTATTTCAGATGCTGAGTTCTACACTCAGCAGGACTACAGGACTTAATGTTTGCCCTGCTGGATTTTGGACTTGTTTTGGTCCCATTCCTTTGTATCCCTCTGTTTGTACCCTTTGGAATGGTTCATGTTTATCTTGTTCCACTGAATGTGGGACCTGTTTAACTTTATTTTTATTTGTACAGGGGCTTGCAGCTAAGAGTTTGCCTTAGATCTCAATAGAGACATGGGACTTGAACTTTTCAGCAATGCTGAAACTGTTAGGACTTGGAGATGGACTAAATATCTTTTGCATAAAGGATGTACATGAGTCTTTGGGGGACCAGGGGCAGAATTTTGTGGTTTATTTAAATGACCTCCCCCCAAAACTCATGAAGTCATGGAGGAAGCTGAAACCTCCAAAAAACTGTAAGCTACATAAACCTTCTTTGCTTCACTTTGGGCGTCAGGTTATTTTGTCTCAACGAGAGAAAAGTAACCAAGACATGGTCCTTTGTGTACTGTGTTAGTCTTATATCCTTTTTTATATCTGATTTTATTTGTCAAATCATCTCTTTTTCATTAGACAAACTAAAGTTATGTCAACTTTGTGATTTTTTTGAAAGCTGGCTTTTGTTTTAAAAATATGTTTTATGTCTAAATTTTGTTTTCTGCTCTGATATTTTTTGCCATGCTGAGAACAGAGGGCTTCACACATGCTAACCCAGGAATCTACCTGGGCTCTCTCTTCAAGCCTTCTACTCTGATCTTTATTTCTTTCCTTCTACTAATATTGGCACTTTGCTTTTTCCTCTTCTAACATTGAGAGTACAACGCTAGGTTCTTTCTTATTCTCAGTTTTTAACTGACACATAATAAATGTGCATGTTTATAGAGAACAATGTTATATTTCAGTATATGGATACAACATACAATGATCAGATCAAGATCATCTTAATCACCTTAATCATTTTATTATTTCTTCATGTTGGGAATATTCAACACCCTCATCACTAGCTGCTCTACAATGCATATTTGTTCTTCGTGTTGGGAATATTCAACATCCTCATCACTAGCTGCTCTACAATGCATATTTGTTGTCAACCAGTTATGCTACTGTGTTATAGGACGTAAGAATTTATTCCTATAGGGTTGGGGATTTAGCTCAGCAGTACAAGCGCCTGCCTGGCAAGTGTGTGGTCATGAGTTTGATCCCTGGTACCGCACCCGCCTCTAAGAAAAGAATTTATTCCTATAGAACTGCAGGCCTATGCTTGTTAATCATCTCCTGTCTGTATCCCATCCCCCTCCCAGTTTTTGGTAACTGATATTTTATTCTTTGTGCATAGGATCAATTTTTGAGTTTCCATGTGTAAGTGCAAACATGTGGATATTGTCTCTTTGTCTAACTTGTTTATTTAACTTGACAAAATGTCTTTCAGATTCATCTGTGTTCCTGCAAATTCAAAAGGTTTTAATCCTTTTTTATAACATTTTATAACACATATTTGGAATAGCATTCCACTGTGTATACTTACCACATTTTATCTATCTGTTCCCCCATTTATGGCCATAGTTATTTTTTTTTCGCATTTAACAACAACAAAACTTCATTGAGTTACAAATTTTAAAATGAATCACTTAATTTAAAAATGGTAGTATTTCAAAGTTATTTTTTTAATTTTTGTTTTTATTATGTATTTGAAGTGCCAAATGATTACATTTATTGTGGGTAATTGGCATATGTACATAGCATCTCAATTCTTTTCTTTCTTTTTGCCTTTTCCTCCACCATTCCTCTTTTAAAATTTCTTTTCCAGCATCAGACTCATTTGTAAGTTCTTACAACTTAATTATCCAAAAACATATAGGACAGTTACACTAAATCAAGGTACACTTTTAGAAACATTGTCCATGCTGAATTTCACCATTTTTCTCTTTTTATCTATCATCTGTCTTTTAATTTGCACTTTTTAAAGTATTGGGTTTCTCATAAAAGAGAAACTTCGCAGTATTTAAGCATGTGTGTCCGATTCACTTTACATAGTCTTAAAGTACATCCATTTTCTTACAAATAACTAGAGTTTATCATTCTTTATGGAAGGTAGGTACCACATTTTCTTTATCCAAGCATCTGTTGATGAAATATAGGCTGCTTCCAAGATTTAGCCAATGTGAATTATGCTGCTATAGACATGGGTATGCATATATCACTGTGATATAATGTCTTTAACTCTTTGGGGAAAATACCTAGAAGAGGAATAACTGGGTCAAATGAAATTTCTGGTTTTAGTTTCTTGAGGACTCTCCATACTGATTGTACTCCCTAGTGGTTGTACTGTACTACTTTACATTCCCACCAACAATGAAAAAGAGTTCCTTTTTCCCTACGTCCTCTCCTGCAGTTGTTATTGGTTGACTTCCAGATGGTAGCTATTCTTTCTGGAATAAAACAGAGTCTCTATGTTTTAATTTGTATTTTTCAAATGACCAGCAATGTTTAACATTTCTTTGTGTATTTATTGGCTGTTCATTCTTCATTTGAGAAGTGATTATTCATTTTGATTTCCATTTTCTGAATGAGTCTTTAAATGGGGGGGTAATACTTTTTTGGGTTCCTCATATATTCTAGATATTAATCCTCTATCTGAGGAGTTGCTAGTAAAATATTGGCTGCCTCTTCACTCTATTGCTGGTTTCATTTGCTGTGCAGAAGCTCCTTAATTTGATATGACTCCATTTATTGACTTTTGTGGTATTACTTCTTGTGCAACTGAGGTTCTGTCCAGAAAGTCTTGCCTACATCTATGTCTTCAAGAGTTCTACGAGTAAGCAGCCTGCCGCCCTGGAAAGTGACTGTGGTGTGGGGAGCCGCGGCCACCCCAGGGCGGGGAAACCAGAAGCAAGAGCATCTCCTGAGATCCGCGCCATGCTGGAACTTAGGGCGCCAAGCCAACCAGTAAGCAGCCTGCCGCCCTGGAAAGTGACTGTGGTCTGGGGAGCTGCGGCCACCCCAGGGCAGGGAAACCAGAAGCAAGAGCGTCTCCTGAACTGTCACACATGTTCGAGTTCCAGTGAGACACAGTGCGGTAGATAGAACCAATGGTAGTAGAGCAGGGAAAGCATGGTAGGACTTCTGAGTATGTGTGATAGTTCAAACAATTTTCTTTTTTATCAAAAATGAGATATTATAGTACCCATTGATCATTTTCTGTTATTCGGTTCATAAAGCCCTGTAATTCTTTCACTGTATGTATGGCTTAATACTATTGTGTTATGTTTGATAT